>JAWZYV010012275.1:0-250394 GCA_038373885.1 Cheiracanthium punctorium
GTATACGGATACGGGTGTAATTTTGCTGCAGTATCAATCACAAAATCGTCAAAATTTTCCTACCGTAGTAAGGGAATGCGAAAGATATGGAATTTCAGATAGAGCAGCTGCTTCAATTGCCAGTGCTGTTTTCAAGACATTCGAATATTTTACGAAGGGCAGACTTCGCATGCAGTTGATCGCAATAAAATAGGTAGATATCGTGAAAAGGTTCGAAAAGTAGTTTCAGAGACAACCAATTTAAGAGTGTATCAATCTAATTTAACAGGATTATATTTCGCCGGAAGAGAACGTGAAGTACAAAATGCTAAAGTACAAAGTATGAAAGGCGCCAAATACAACCAAATACAGCATAGGAGGACATTTATATTCTCGTAAGAGAACCCAACTTTCTCTTTATCGGGCACGTTACTGTTTCAAGAGAAGAAGGCAAAGTCAATAAAATCAATACTGATTTTTTTTATATCAAACAATGCAAGATTAAATGAGCTAATAGTAATTGGATGCTATGGAACAAATATTAATACTGGGCAAAAAGAGGGGGGGCTATTCGCTTGATAGATCTGGAGTTCAATAGACCAATGGTGTATTCGTTTGTTTCACAGAAATGAGTTGCCTTTCCGACGTTTACTTAATTCCTTTAATGATGCAATCTATAGTTCTACAACATTTTGTAGACCAATTGGTAAATCCATCAAAATCTGCGGGGTGCTACCCGTAGCTCATTTTTCTTAAATAAGTGAGGAGAATATGCCAGATAATATTGGCAGTACGATTCTCAGCAATGATCAGCAATATTTAATTGAAATAGGTCTCGCAATATCACGTGGTGAATGTACTTCTGAATTGGCATTAAAAAAAAATCTTGACCAGTTCCTCACTCAAGGTATTTAACGACTGCAAGTAGAATTTTAAGGCTGTATGTGGCTATATAAAATCCATTTGTCAATTTTATCATTCTTTCAACATTATTAAGTTATGCGCACCTGTGTGGTTCTATATTTTAAACGAAACCATCTCTAATAGAAGGAACACGGCGTCATATTTGGAGATTTATCTCCTTTTCCAGATATCTGAAACTGAACATAAGAAAGATAATAGATAATGTTGTACAAAGAAATAGCTTCTTTTTTCATCCTGAAAATTTGTTATTGTCAATGCTCACAGATGACCGAGAGTATATCAGGAGTACGAAAACTAATTTGTGCTAGAAATTGAAACAGAGAAAAGCGCACTTCGAAGCAAAAGTGTGCATTGAACTGATCAATTGGCATCGAGTTTAGCAAAGTCTTTTGAAGAATGTGTAATGTGAAGAAACTGAGGTCATAGCAGTGGCGGCTCGTAGGTTATTTAAATGGCGGTTCTCAAAACAAATTTGGAAAATTAAATATGCAGATACGACGCACCTTACAAATTAAAATGTATCTGAGTTTGCAGCAGTTAAAAGAAAACAATGCACTCTACTGAAAGAAAACAAGTAATATTTTCTCTTACATTTTGTCATCAAGATAAGTTTTAGCAAAGATTTCTTGAGTCATTTATTTTAATTTTTTTTCAAATGATAAAGTTGAAAAATGTCACTGCTTCAACTCCGAAGAACGTCTCTTACTCCCATCTTAAGTATTCACATTAGTTTCTAAAAAAATGATGTAGTGAAAAATTATAAAGAAAATAATAAGAAAGTTAAATAAAAATTAATTAAAAAACCAATAGAAAATACCTAAGAGATTCCGTAAAAAATGGCCCTATGTGCACAGAGAAAATGTGAGAACGGAATGAAATCAGCAGCGCCGTACTTTGTTCACTGCTGTCTCCGCTTCTGTTCCCAGAGAGCGGTTCAGAAGGAAAATTTTCCGTTCGCACGAGCGATTGATTAAAGACTGTGCAGTAGTGACCTTCGCTACAATGCGTTAGCTATTATAAGCGTGTTTAATACTAGTGGGGTGAGGGAGGAGAGAGTAAAACTCACGTTTTAAATTTAAAAAAAAACTAGATGTGTTCTGAATGTTTGTTTCAAATTTAATTTGCTAATATTTTTATTCTTTAGTTTTTCCTTAGGGAATTCACGTGCTCAAATGCACAAATGGAGGAGCCGCCACTGAAAAGTTGGAAAAGCGGAAGAAAGGTTAAAAAATTTCCTTGCAATACCTAAGCAGTTGAAAGATGCATCCGCCTAGTGTATGAGACATCGGCGAGAGTATGTGGAGAAGACAAAATAAACGGATTCATATTGAATAAAATAAAATCAAGAAACCATATCAATCATTTGCATACCAAAATTTTTTATATGTTACAAAGATTTGAGTCTTCAAACAAAGCATTAAAAAATCTTTTAATTCTACTTTTAAAAGTTTTGTGATTTATCAAGTTTTATGATTTAGAAGTTTATGATTTTAAAGTTTTATGATTTATACTTCAAATATTAATACTAAATTACTAGAAATACTATGTACGCTTCTGCATTAATACCTGAGAACTCTTCTGAATTTTCAAAAATATTTTTTTACTTCACAACTTTTAATACATTTTATGAAATTAGTGTGTTTTGGAATATGTTTATGAAATTGGGTCGGTCAGGTTTTAATAAATTTACGCGTACTTTGGGCACAGGGAGACATAAATGGAATTAATTTAATCTATATAAATTAATGTACCGAACACATAACTTCATGATCTTGCGCAAGCAGCAATTTCGATTATTATTCGTGTTATTATTATTTTAATTTCGCAAATTTTCAATTTTACGCTATATTTCAGATACTTGGGGCACCGAAAAATATATATGGACTTCAACTTAAAATACATATAAACTAAAATGCTCTATACACAACTTTTCCCCCCTACGACAAAATTAATTTCGTTGAAAATGTTTTTTCCTATAGTGTTTGTTCCATCCACCCTAGTGAGCAGTGACTACAACAAATAAGACTGCCTCATGGGGGCTTCGAGATAGAAAAATGTACTTGAAAAATGGAAGAAAGAGCCTTAGTTAAAAAGAATAGGTTGTCCAAAGGAGCTACCCGTCGTATAACTACATTTGACAGCAATGGCAATGTACCCACACTATGAGAGTATAACTGCTTATCGCTCATTTCATGAAAATTCCATCTAACAGAGATAACAATTTGGTTTTTACTTTTTGTAATGATGAATAAAAAGTCAAAGAGCAATATTATTATTTAGGGAAACGTTGTTAAGAAATCACAATTGAACTATTTAAATTAAATATGCTTAATTTTTCCCTCACGGAGTACGTCAATTTTAGCTGTGCTGGTTTGGCGCTTTCCTCTCAATCGAAGGACTTGGGTTAGGATCCAGCAGGTGCAGATTTTTCTGCGGCAATTTTTTTTAACTATGTGTATTATTTATGCTAAAAATTATCTCTATTCTTTTGAATTAAAAATTTTAAAACATTCTGAAAATATTTTTGACCTATCACATATACTTGACAAAAGAATTTCACTTCAATTAAAATGTATAAATATACATTCATTTACATAGAAATATATTTCAGTACATTAAGCATGTATTCTTTTTCTTTACAAATTGAGTTGGGGTAATTTTAATCGTAAAGGAGAGAAATAATATGCGTAATTATAGCCAAATAAATATTTCTGTAGATACATTAATGAAACTGTTAAACAAAAAAAAAAAAAAACTACAGTTATCATAAAAATTAGTTTATGTTCAAAGTCTGAACTTGAATCGCATTTTTCTAAACAAGAAAAAGTTTACCACAATGCAACAAAATTTAAAATAGCATTTCAGTAAGTTTGATATATTTATGAATTTTAAGTATTTTTTAAAAGTATTCATATTAGACAAAAAATGTGTTAGAAAATACATGGTTTTCAGGTAGGCGATTAACGAAAATAACATTTATATATTTTTTCACAAATGTCGGTATTTTTATATCGATGCATACGCTAAATTTTACATTTACTTTAAACAACTTCAAAAAAGTATTTGTTTCTATAAAAAGTTACTCTATGCTCATGAAGAAAGTACTGTGAGAGGGTTGTCGTTCCTATCGTATGAACGTCCATTTCGATTTTAGACTTTGGAGTTGCAAACATTCTGGGGGATTATTGTTTCAATTTGTGATTGTTTACAATATCATTTAACCAATTTTGTTTCATGACAGCTTGTTAATAAGTGCAACCTCATCTCAACCCAAGTGAGTGAATTATTTTTGATTTCTCTGAAGAAGAGCCAGGTTAAAGTGATTATATTTTTCATGGAGTTAAGTAACTTTTAATAAATAATTTAACGGCATACATCATGTAAAGTCGTATTTATATGTATGATGTGAGCAAAAGTCTTGATTAGATGTGATTAGTAAGGTGCGATTAAGAGATATATGTATGATTTTGTGTTTAGTGTCTCAAGCAGTCTGTGAACTACTTCCAACTCATTCAATAGATTTTTGCTAATAAAAATAATAAAATTTAATAATTTATGCCTCTAAATGCATTTTCGAAATTAACTTAGGGTTGAAGTACGCAACATTGTAAAAATAGTTATTTCTGTTTCTCAAAAGTTTCATAAAAAAGTTATTATATTGTATTGGATGAAAACAAAAATCAGAAATAATTTACTCGAACCTCGATCTTGGTTTACTCTAATACCATACATTTGGTAGAGAAGAACTCGCGATCATGTTTTAACCTATAACGATTTTAATTATTTTAAATTATTATTCTAGAAAAAATGAACATATGATTTTATGATCTTAGTTACACCTATAACTTATTATATGAAAAACGTAGAATCTTATTGATTTTATGTATTGGTTGGCAGATTCTTATATGGTTAAATAAAATCGTAGATTTTATAAAACCGGCATCAGCTGAATTCGCACCGGAATTTCGGTGAAACGATGAACTATATTTTTAACATTGTTTAACACAGAAAAGCTAGCACAATAGCACATTATTAGTATTAGTAAAAAAAAAAAACACGAAATGACTTGTACATAACATATTAATACAATTTTGTATAAATACATCTCGAAGCATGACACAAACATTAACGCGCATTAACAACGCCAAATCCCATATATTTTGCATGCTAAATTTTTCTAAGTTCATTTTCACTGAAACATCGCATCATTGCGGGCTTCAAGTTAAAATTTTTACTTTCAACAGAAACCACTACGCAACCCTTTTATCCATCATTGCGCGATATAAAAATTCTTCCAGAAATATTAAAAAGAAAAACGTCGCAAGAAAAGAATATCAGTTGTGAATGAACTCTTGAGAGGATGAGATGAAAAGCATACAAATGAAATTTTTCGTAGTTCGCATTTTCTTGACTTCTTTTTTGAAAAAAAAAAGACGAAAACTGATACGCAGGAAGAAAAAAAAAACTCGTTTTTTGTGCCGTTGCCAGATATGAGGACCTCGGAATAATTTTGTGGGGAAGAATGATGAGCGGGGATTTCGATTGATTTCCATATCTATTGTCGAAATTTTTGCCCTTTTTAAAAAATACATTTGACGGACCTCATTTTTAATATCGGATATGCTGTTATTTTTTTTATTTTATTAAAAAAAGTGGTGTCTGTTTCCTATGAACAATCGAAAAAAAATGAAGTAACGCATTGTCTGCATTTTCTTTTCTTTTGCGTATTATACCACATGTTTGTTTCAATAGTTTTACACAATGTTTTTCAACAATTTTATGCAATAAAAATAACTACGCAATAAAGCTCTCTTCTGTACTGTTGCCAGGTAAGAGGACTTCAGCACAAATCTAGACGTTAAAATCACGAGACAGTGTTAGATTGATTTTAATATCTATCAATTTCTATCAATATCTATTGACAATTTCCCTCTTTTTAAAAAATGAATTTTAATACTAGGTTTGCCTTCATTGGTTTTATTTTCTTAAAAATTGGTGTATATGTTTTCGATGAATAGCATTTGTAAAGCGCGGATTTAAACGTATTGTTTCGAATTTTCGGAGTAACCCGCTGTTCTGGATTTAAAAAGGTTTAAAATTAGTATTCTTCGCGTCAAATAGTTGCTTTTTTGCATCAAAATCGGTTAACTAGAACGCGCAATATGGAGATTTATGTTTCTCCATTGGCTTCTATATTTTTTCTAGAAATATCGAGAAATATCGGTCGTAGGACTTCGCTAACCTCACGTGTGTGGACTTATTTTTGGCGTCAAATTTGGCGATATTTCTCAAAAAATGTCAAAGTTCGGCGATATTTCGGTCATTTGGCGCGATTCGTCCAATGGGGCTTTTAAATTTTGCGTTAATGCATTAACATTCCATAATAGCCTATTGGTTCAGCTGTAGTCCTGTGACGCAATTAATATTCACGCTTTAAGGGGATCCTTCGGGAAATTTATAATAGCTTCTGCGTCATCTATAAAAACAGAGCTGGTTGTTCAGTTCATTCAGTTTTGTTTCTTCTTGATCACTAGAACTTTCTACACCTACTGGACTTTAGAACGATGAACCCACAAACTAACAGAGTATTCTGCAACAGTATAATTAAAATGGACTAACTCTTGTAAAATCTGCTCCTTCGTCTGCTTAGCGCCGTCCATGGACGCATGCGTAAATTGATACATTGTTGCATTCTTTTGTTACATTGATTTGATTGAATTTTTAAAAATGTCAAATCAACAAATATAAAATACCAAGTAGTATTTAACCAAACAGATTATTTATATTCTACAAAACACTTTTTAGCTGTCAGAAGAAGGATAACTCAAAATCTGTTACATTAAAATTAAAATAGTATATAATTAGAAGAAATGATTGCGATTTGAATTAATAAAACGTAAATGTATGAAATGTATGAAAATATGTAAATGTATGAAATGTATAATACTCAACAGTAGATACTGTTGAGTATTTTGGTACTAGATTGAGTTTGTAAATGTTCATTTTATGAAATACCAACTTAAAAATGTTGAATGTAGCCTTATTAATTTCGTAGTTATCTGACATATTGCATGCATGTTTATGATAATTATTGCGATTATGAAATTTAATAAATTCCGGCCTAGAAGCCTAAAAAAATTCATCGTTATTTTTTAGTTAAACACGCATAATTTAAATTTTATAATTGAGAATTCAAATTAAAGACGCATTATCAAAATCATCTATTTATTTACAAAACGGCTTCAAAATACTTTAGGTTAAAAATAAATAAATTACATATTCTACTGGTATTTATATTAATCAGTTTCAGGAATATAATTATATCAATATCATTATCTGATGCATTTGTATTATTATGCATGAAAATACTTTCACGAATAGCCACCATTTCCAAGTGCAGTTCTAACATTAATTTTCAGTAGCAGTTTATTATTACAGCTACTTTTTTATGGACATACTTTTAAATGCAGTTATAACCCACTTGCTATTAATATAATTGTATAGTAATAAATCGTATCTGGCTAAATAAAAAAAGTAATTAAAATGTTGTGAGTAAATATACTTTTATGAATGACGTCAATCTTAGATTCAGTTATAGTTTTACAGCAACAGCACACATTATTTAAAGCGCCTCTTTCCGCATTTAGCTAGCAAATGAAATTAACTCTAGGTACAATTGCTGAATTAATATGTTTTTCTGAAGAAACTCTACATGCAGTACTAAATTCAAGCATATTATGAAAATATTACTGATATGCAAAAGTGTTTTGGAACTGAAATTAATTTCGCAGCTTCATATGAAACAAGGAACTCCACTTAAAGGAAACTATGCAACTGGGTTAATTGAAGGGAGATTCTTATAATTAAAAGATCTCAACCGTCCGTTATCCTTATTCATTTTATCACACAGAATAAAGTTTCATGTAAGTGACTTTACATCACATTTTGAAACATGTGTGTAAGGGCTTTTATTCAAATTAAACACACAATCAAATTAAACACACATCAGTTATTGCACTTTATTTAGTTATTTATCTTAAGCTACCATGTTCGTATTTCGAATCATACGAAAGCTAATAATAATATAAATCACAGAAATGAATTATCCAGATTCGTGTATTTTTTGTTTGTTTGTTTGTTTTTCTCTCAAAGGGTCTTAGCTATTAGAAAAAAAAATTTTACCGCGCTATTGTAACCGAATTTTGATTTAGGATTTTAATTTTAATGGAACATATTTTTTGCTATGAATGAAACTTGCTAATATAGTATTACCAGATTTTTAAGTTTTAAAGAAATAAAAATGCGAATTACAATTTTAATCAAGTTGATCTACAGTTGTATCAGTCCTTGATGAGAAAATAATAGTGTTTCGAAGAATTACAGTACAGCAATGTTTATATTATAATGTAACCGAATAATTCTTAACGTATTAAAAGATAGTACAACATTTATTTGGAGATCGCAGAATTTAATGTAAAAGCACATATAAGTAGTAATATATTGTATAAAAACGCAGTAAAGATAATTAAAAAAAGAATTACAATTATATTTAAAAATACATTTTATAGCAGACAATTTATGCGAATCAAGCTTAATCGATACAAGATGAGCAAATGAGCTTTAAGGTGGTTAAATATTTATACATGTAGATGCACGCGATAGTTGTTGCTCGTTGGTATTTCTAAATTTCAGCAAACCCTCCGTTTTCCATACAAATCCGCGAATATTCAATTACCTTTCAGGAGTATAGTTATAACTACAGGTGTTTAGAATATCCGTAACCGTGCAAATAATTAATTTTATTTAATTTTATTCATAACTTAATATCATATGAAAGATTCACTGCGTCTTGCTTTTGTATCTATCCTTATATTTAAAACACAAATAAGAGCGTTTAAATTAATGTAAGTTAATTAATTATAATATTTTTTTGAATTACATTGTAAAGAGATCGACATCACGATGCTAGAAGCCAAATTGCTATGCACCTTCTAAAAAACTGTTTAATATCGAGTGTAAGTCACATTTTTAAGGTAATGGTGGACACCCAAATCATCAAAATTGGTCACCGAAAATGTGTTTTTTCTGTTTTACATACTAACATTCTACAGTTAAAGCTGAAGCATAGAAAAAAAAATGCATATGTCTACGGCAATTTTTTAAAAAGATATTAGGGTTTGAAAAAATTAAAATTGACAGTTAAATGTCCACAAAAATGCAAACAAACGCGTAAATAAACACGTCACAATTTTTATTGAACGTTTTACAAAATAAGCTAATATTCGAATGAAATTATTTTAAAAATATGTTTTGTCAAGGTAAAATCATAAATAAAATTATTCAGAAGAGACGGTATTAAGGTAAATGGAAAATACACTTTAAGCTGTATTTTCCAAATCAGTTTTTGTGATTTTTTTGCCTTCAAAATGCTCCATGCGACTTAAATTTTGGTCGGAATTGCACAAAATTTACTACAAACATTCTTCTCATATTTTACAATAAATCTGCGTATCCTTTTTAAATATGGTTAAAATTTCGATTATGAAATTTCACTTTTACTTACGAAAACTAAAAAATTTCGGGAAAGTGTGGTATATACTTATGAAAATATTTCTAAAAAATTAACTACTCGGTTGAATCAAAAACCGATACGCAGACTTTTTGAAATATATTTTTATGCTTTTATAAAACAAAATTACTTAAAAAAAGTTAATATTAAAACGCATGGAGCATTTTTCGAAACTAAAAAATTAATTAATTTTTAATTAATTACTAATATTTTTAAAATCTATTTTAAATATTTTTCAGTTGTTTGTAATGCTTTTAGTTTAATATATTAAAATAAAAAATTTCATAACCCTATCTTATTAAATAAAATAAAAACTTTTTAATGTCCACCATCCCCTTAATGTAGGATGATATATAACATCATAATCAAGTTTTCATAATTAAAATGCTGTTCTCCATAAAAGTAAATCATGCCATATACTAAAATAACTTCCGATACTTCTTTCAGCTGTTGTGTTTTTCCAAAAACTCATTTGTTACTGATTTTACAAAAATGGGAAATTTGGCTTTTACTCCAATAATTCTTTGATCAGGTGTACGATTTTTAGTTCTATGAACCTAAAAGATGCTGAAACAGTTAATAAATTATCAGTTACTGGCTGAAGCACCCGTTCTTCGCACGGAATGGATATTATTAAACCAACAAATACAAGCGGAAAAAAGTAAAAAATAATAAGCATATTTTGTTTATAGATTTAATTACCTGCAAAAACTGTTTTAGAATATTCATCTTGCATATTTTAACTATACTTTATTTTTTAAAATTCTATTTAGGATGTGCATCATATTCCGTGAGTGTGCTGTATTTGTCTTCTTGTTCGATAATATGCTTCTTCAAAATCGAAATTTATGTTAAAATCGCCGACTAAAACTGTTTTAAAATCGTCGTCCGGTATATACTATACTTCACATTTCCATCACATCAATATTCCAGTTAAATAAACAGTAGGGTTTGGCAATTTCTCGACAAATATGAAAGATATTGCCAAGCTGGTTCCAGTTTCGGGAACTTACTTTTTATGCCAAACTTCACGATAAATCAACAAAAATGGCAAACCTCGGTGATTTTTCACATTTAATCTGGCAACCCTTGAAAAAAATCGCCCCTGCACCAGGTAGGCAAAAATTTTTGTCTGATATTAACAAAACACAAGAGCTAAAAAACACATGAAAAATAGCTTTTTTTGTCAACTACCCCTATTGTGGTCGATTCTTAAAAAAACTTAAAAAAAGCTTTTTGAATTTGTGTTCGTTACATGATGCAAGATTTTTATGGTCATCTTCATTTTCCTTCGATATGTGAAGGCAAATAGGAGATAAACGTTTTGGCCCTTCACAAAAGTTAGGACGCGAACTCTAAAAAACCCTGAAAATGACTGTGAGGCATTCGTGTTCGCTAAATTTTAAGGCAAGAACTTTATATCTATCTTTATTTCCTTTTGAGTTATGACATCAAATTAGAAAATAACGTTTTGGACGCTTATCTCCGTTTTGATGAGATTCAAAGAACCCTGAAAAAGAGTTTTAAGCATTTGCGTTCACTTTACTTTTAAGCATCAATTTTACGGCTTTCTCTTTTTTCTGTCATATCTAAAGGAAAATGTGAAAAGAACGTTTTGGACTCTTAACCCCGTTTGTGTACAAATTTAAAAGAACAAAATAATTTAAATGATTCCTAGGTACTGCTGTTAGTAGCATTTTAAAGCAAAATTTTTATATGCCTATTTTTTTTCCTCCGAGATATGAAGGGGAAGTTGGAAAAACGTTAGAGTACGTTTTGTCCCCTTATCCCCGTTTGGTTGCAAATTCTTAAAAAACCTTGAAATCTATTTATAGGTATTTGTGTTAGTTATATTTTAAAACAATACTTTTACGGCTATGTCTTTTGTACTTAGAGAAATCGCAGCAAATGTGAAAAGGATGTTAAAGAACATTTTGGCCCCCTTACGCCCGTTGGGGGGAGAATTCTATAAAACCCTGTTAAATGACTTTTAAGCATTTGTATTACTTTCATTTTAAAGCAAGAATTTTACAGCCGTCTCTTTTCACTCTGAGATAGGAAGGGAAATGTGAAGACAACGGTAAAGAACGTTTTAGCCCTCTTACGCCCGTTTGGGTGCGAATTCTAAAAACTCTTGAAAATAACTTTTAAGTATTTGTATTAGTTACATTTTAAAGCAACAATTTCACGGCTATCTCTTTTCCACCTGAGGTATGAAGGGAAACGTGAAAAGAACGTTTTGGGTAGCCAGCCCCGTCTGGGTTCGAATTTTTAAAAATCGCTTCTTAAATGACACCTTAGACACAAAAGCTATGAGCTCCTAAAATTTCATGTCTGTATCGCCTGTAGATTTGGCTGGGAGATGATCGTCAGTCTGTCATTACATCTTCCTTCATATATAGAGATTGTTAGTAGCTAGAATCATTGAAGTTTAACTAATTAATTGTCTTATTGATTCTCTTTAAAAAGTACTACTTAAAATTATTGAATCATCTTCTGATATCGAAGTAATCATAAATGTATAACTTTTCTTAAAATATTGTAAAATGTAAATATCAATTCATGTGGATATATCTGTTCATTCATTTTAAATTATAATGTAATATTATAGTAAAAAAAGGTATTGCCCTTAAAAAAACGAAAAACAATTCACGATTGCTTAAACAGGTTTTAATTAGAGACAAATGCCATGAATTTCTATAAACTCAAGCATGTAAACTTAATTCAATATTCGTAGCTTTATTATATTTACTTTCATATGTTTTTTTTTTTGTACTAAATTTTTCAAATACCTGACTCACTCATGCAGTAAACCTTTAAATAATCCTTTAAACTAGTCTAGGAATCTGTTTAAAAATAACGCTTGAGCACTTGAACTATTTTTGAAAACTAATTATTTGAACTAATAAGTCTTTAAATTGTATCAAAAAGGATGCATTTATGCGTAATTTTTATTGTTTTGTGATTCTTTTGTACTAACATTCTTCTTTTCGTATGCAAATTTATTAAAAGCATATTTTAAGTTATTCTACTACGTGAATAGAGAACTAGTAATAAAAAATATATTCCTTAATCTGTTACATGCTCAAACTGAATCTGAAGTAATTGCATAAAAAGAATAATTAAAATATAATTTCTCCTTTACAATAGCAAGCTACTCATGTATTTTTTTTCAATTCGTTATTTTGAGGTATTTGTTATTCTTGATACTTGTGGTTATTTTGAGAAGTATTTAATTGCTACATAAAATAAATGTAAAACAGCAGTTTTAAAAAATCTTAAGTAATTATTTGCATACTGTGTTTTGACCTGTCCTACTCATTTGTGTTAGAGGATCCACACTTTCTCTAAAAAAGTACTTGATCGTGAGTAAAGTTTTTATGACGATTTGCATGCATGAAATAATATTTTTCAGTGAATAAAGAATAAAATAATCTTACAATTTCTCATATTCTTTCGAATTTTGCAGTCTTCGATAAATAATTAGTTATTGACTAAAAATAGGAAATTTGTATGACACGAAATGCATTTTAAGGAAAAAAAATTGAGGTCTCAAGGGCTACATAACTTGAATTCAAAATAATAGCTCTTCCATAAACTGATACCAACTTAAAAAAAAGATGAAAAAAGAAAAAAATCACTTTGCTTTGCATTAATAAGTGAAAGTTAAATAATTGTTTGTTTTCTTTCGAAACAATATGCACTTTTTAATAACAATAGTTATCATTAAATTAAAATTTTTGGGATATGTTATCTCAATGGCATCCAATACTTGTACAGTGTACGGCCTTGTAAATATTTTTTCTAGAATGGTTTTTTAATTTTTAGTTTAATTTGATGTATTTTTTTACACTTATATCTGCAATTCGAATTAAAAAATAAATACGAAATTAGTTTAATTTAAATATTTGAATTAATTGTAGTTAACTGCATCCATTCACAATTACTTGCAACTACAAAACTTCAATTTTATTAAAAGGAGGTGAAACAGGCACGCATTTTTACATTATAATAAATTCCATCTCCTTAAAATTAGGAATTAATAAAGATTTTTTTTTAGTAAGAGACCATAAAATTTTCTTATCACAAACATTAATTAAACTAACTATACCGGAATCGGATGCAATATTTCAGTGGCTTTCGTTGTCTGTTTTTCAAGCACAACTCGAAGACTTTTTTCATTCACAATTTTAAAATGGCGAACACAATTGCACAAAAATTAAAGATCTCTTTTTCAATACTTTCAGTCTTCGTTGCTTTCAGAGTAATTTAATTAAAAATGTGCCATAGCTGGAAATCAAATATTTTATAATTAAAAGTGAGGCAAATTTGGGTGCTTTATTTTCTTTTCTTCTTCATGTCAGTGGAAACATTTATGGCCCAGTTGTTTAGATTTGTTCTTTGTCTTTTCTTTGGTAAGTAAAAATGTAAATTTTTTGTAAATAAGCATACAATACAAAATGTGAATTATTATATTCATAATTTAAGTACTATATATTGAAAGCTATTCCATTTACCCTTTATTTAATAGCACAGAAGGTTTTAATTTATAATTATTTTTAATAAGTTTTAAAATTCCATTTTCAGTTTTTAAAAGTTTCATGTGTGACATGTTGTGCATTTTCCCTTATAGGAATTTTTTTTTCTCTTAATTCTCAAAAAAAAAAATAACAATACCAACTTGCTTTTATTCTCAAAATAGCCTAAAAATCTATAGAAGGATATTTTGTTGAAATCATTGCACATTTTCGTTAATATAATATTTATTAACTATTTTTTAACGCTAAAAATTTTCTTTACAAATGTGGTTAGTTATTTTCCTACATATATTGGTATGCTATATCGATATAGAGCATTTCGAAGAATTAAAAAAAAAAGTTTAAATTAATTTATACAAATGTAAATTTGAATTATTTTCATTGTTCATACTTTATAATTAAAAAAATTATTTAACTTCTGAATTTTTTTATCCTTTGTAATTTTATTTTAAAATTACAAAAGTGTAAGATGTAAGATTTTTGGGCCCTAAAATCTGTAGACCCTGGGCAGTTGCCCCGTTTGCCCTGCCGGTAATATGGCACTGGTAATAAAAAACCCACCCCCGTTAAAACACATCTTTTACGAACTTTCAACAAATTTGAGGACGCTAAACAATTAATGTCCATTCTCTTTCACAGATGGCGCCATCACCGCACTTTGCAAGTCAAAATCCAGCCAATCTAAAGCCAACCTTGCATTGCCAAGCCAAATCTCAAGCTTGATTTAAGCTTATGTGCTGTCTGGGAACAGCCTGAAGATGTTAAACATTACGAAACACTCAAAATCTAAAAAAAAAGAACAATGTTTATATCCTTAAATTATGCAACATAATATTCTATCTGCTTCTGCTATCTTTTTTTATTATACAAGTATACATAATAAACTTTCATTTTATGTTTCAGAATTACAATGGCGAACAATTTCTTAATTTTAAACCAAAAATATTCTGTAAAGGACTGTAAATTGCTAGAGGTCTTAACCTATCATTTTTTCTATTTAAAATAACTGATTTGTGAAATAATGTCATCATCCAGTATTAATAATTTTAAAATTTATTTTCCGCGCTGAACCGATGCTTTTTTTTTCTTTTTTCATTCAGTAACAAAACTCACTTTAAACGCCCCAAAGTTTTCGGGATCACATAATTGCTTCTTTTATCTCCTATCTAAAAAGAACTTTTATGCTTCAAACATTTTGTATATTCATTTTTTCTTTTACAGTTTCGATGATTAAATTCGTTAGAAGCTATTAAAACAATGAAACCTTTTGAGAAATTTAAATATGTATTTTATATTTAAATAAATGTATAAATAGAAGCTGAGTATCCGTTCTTCACAGGTGCGATAAATAGTTTTAAGAACAATAAGCTCAAAAATAATTAAAAATTGTGAAGATTTTAGATAAAAATATGACGCAACTAATTCCAGTGCCGAGTTACAAAAAATATGAAAGCTAATAAATTTTGATGCATGTGGGGGATCTAGTTGGTGGAAATGGTACTTCATAGTATCAATGTCACCTTTGTTCGCTTTATCAGACGTGACATCTAGAAAAAGGTTTCAATTTTGACAGATTATTGCCTTCTTTGAGCTTTGATTAAAGTTGAAATTAATGCTTTTTGCATGAAACGTCAAAAATTTTAATTAATTTGCCTATCATAAAGTCGTGTTTTATTAGCATTAAAAGTACCCTTAACAAGCATGCTGAAATGCCACTTTTTAAAGAAGTCGCACTTAAAAATAGAATTATTTTCTGGCAGCATATGTTACTATCACTTTTTAAATAAACTTTTCTCAACCCTTTTTAAAAGTCTTTAAAAATACCCCTTCGTGACAATGCTTTAAATATTAACATTGAAAGCAAAATAGGGGAAGGTGGTCTGAAATGACCCTACCGAGCAAAACGATTCACATATGTTTTCTTAGATACAGGTAGCTCTATGTATCGTGTAACACATAAAGTAGTTGTACCAAGTGAAGAAGCAATGGCGGTTTTTCACCGGTCGCTGTATTACGCGTCTAAACAGAATTCTCTTGTAACATCCGTCGTAAGATAAGCACTAACTCTCATGTTTATTTAGATGTACAGACTTTCATGTACATATATATGTCTTGTATACTGAATGGAGTATGTTTTAAATAGGAATTATACTTGCTATGTTATCTTGTTTTGTTTCTTGTCGTCATCCAGTATTTCTACCTGAAATGGGTAGGCATATTTGCGGGTAAAATGGTTAATCGATTGAATAAAATCCGATATCAGGTCCTAGCTCTCATGGCAGCCCTTTAAGAGCTCCCAAAATGTTTAACTCCTCCAAATCTTTCTCTTTCAGTCCGCGTGATATCCAACAGTTCCCAAAGGCAACGGAATCAAGCACATCAAATATTCCATTTTGTTGTTTGTGACCTTTCTTTATTTTAAAAATTTCATAAAATAAATTATGTATACTATTTGATTGTACAAATAATTTTATTTCATTATGTATATTCATAAAATACTTTTATATCTTTTATTTTTTACAGGAAAAATGAAAAAATTTACAAGAACTTTTAAATGAAGGATCATGTTGTCCTTTGGTGAAAGTATAATGATCCTTTGGACACTTTTTCAAAATTCTGTTTTGTTTCCATTATTCAATGTCCTTTTAGCATTTTATTAAAATATGTTTGCAATGCAAAATATAGCGTAAAACATGCTAGCGAAGGACTAACATTTTATTTAAACGTTTATGTTATTTTACATAAGATTTACCCTTAAGGAGATAATTTTAGGTCGCCTTCCCGTATAAATACACAAGTTAAATTTGTAACCTCGTGCTGTCTTCTTGCAGTTGTGGATATAATTGAATGGGCAACATGTCAAGATATTTGTTACCTAATGTGACTTTTTGAAAAACTAAAAAGGACCCCAATTTTTTGGGACTTACCACATACAGAAATAAAATCATTTTCTTTGAATCCCTTTCCATTACACATTTTCATGGGAAGCCTCGCTTTACCACACTCAAATAATACATAATCTATTAATAAATGGGTGATAGGAAAAAATTGTTTATCCCTTATTATAACACGTGACATTGTTTTCAAAATATAAATTTTCGATATGCGATCATTCATTTGTGCTAAACCTTTATTTTGATTACTATTACTGCTGTGACAGTAAGTTGTAATGAAAATAACTTTGCTACTGTTGTATCTGGGGAATAATTTTCAACCTAAATTATACCTTAGAATAAAGTCAGGTAAAGTAGATTTTCTAACATCACTGAGCATCCTTTAGACAGAGTCGTTTTTAAAAGGACGCCTAGTTACGACTTTCAGCACCCGCAGAAAACTAAAGTTTTTGCCTTCCTTCTTTTTATACCCAGATGCATGAGAAATGGGAGGCATTTTCTATGTATTTCAAAAACAGGAAAAACCTCACAAAACGGATGTGACGTTTCTAACTTTCTAAACATATGCTTAATTTCGGAGGCGTTTCGAAGCTGTCGCAAAATAATGTTTCATCTATTCAGTCTGCGATTGCAGAACATGATAAGTACCAACGGTTCTCTATTCGAGAGATTTCATTTAGTAATCGTTTAAATCGTCAGAGTAATTCAGTGGTAGAAAGCGATAGTCATGGGTTCAGTCTCCAGCTGTGGAAGTTTTCGCATAGTTGATCAACTTGAACACTCCTTAATTGAACACTTTTTAATTTAACAAAGTGTTGATATAACTTTTGAGGTTTCTCACTTTCTAAGAATAAACATTTGTTTCTTCGTGAGTCAGATCTAATTCTTTTAAAAATCGTATGTGTAGAAAATGAATTTCCCTTTTTTTTTATCAAATAACTAAAACAAGTAAACATCGCATTTAGTGCGGGTTTTATTCGCGTAGCATATTTTTATTTCTTTCATAAAACATTATTTCTTTCATTGCTTTTCAAAGTTATATATAAAATGCTCCTTTATTTTGCATGCATAAGTTAGTTGTAATTAAGTCATTATTTTAAGATCAAGAAAATTATCAGACAATTTATCTTTATGCCTTAAACACTAATCAGTTTTATAACTATATATCATGTAAGTTTTCAATATATATGTACCTGTAAACAATATAAAACTTTTTTACATTCTAAAATTATACCTGTCTTAATATTCGCTCAGTAAATTTGATTAACACTGGATGCATAATACAAGTAAGTGAAACAAAAATACAGAATATGCTACGCTTTTGTTAGCGTTCTTGTTCATTTCTTTGTTCTTTTATTCAGAAAAATTAACAATTTTTGTGACAGCTTTTAATAAGCATTCTCTCTATTTCGTATAACTTTATTCACTCTAAGGCATAAAACAAATTAAAAGAAATATGTTCCAAACGAACAAATTACTCAAATAATTTGAATTCCATGAATGATCTTATCCATAATTAAAGCTATACATCATACTAAATCGTCTCAATTATATCGAGAAAATAACTTTTAAGATAGGGCGATATATAATTATTCATTAATGCAACTTCGTAATCAACAGTTTGTCGATTAATCTCTCAGAACAGAATTCGTGATTTAGAAGAGCAGTACTTAAATGAGGGAATATAAATGGCATCAATTATTGGAATAAAGGACATCCATAATTGAGCAGAGTAAGCAATCACAAAAGTTGATTTTGAGGCACATGTAGCTCTAACAAACTTATTAATTTCACCAAATTATTAATAAGCTTAGACTGGATGTTCCGGCATTAAGCTTCAAATAACACAAAGTTCAAACGGAATGGAAGTTGTTATTTTGAAGCAGGAGTACGATCATTGTTATCTGGTACATTCATACATTACTTTATTGAACTTAAGTACATTCTCTTCCACATAGTTATGAATGTACAGAATATTTAATGAATCATATTTTTAGCTTAAAATTGAAGTAAATTAATAAAGTGTTTCATAAAAAAAGAAATTGTGATTTTATAGTTTGTAGTTTGAGAATATGTTTCTGAGACTAAATGGTCACACTTACAGGTAATAAATTTATATTTACAGGGTGTGACAGAATTAGAGAAACACACTTCTAGGAGGGGTATGTTACATCAAATCGGTTCAGAACCATTGTGGCGATGTGGATTTGAAGAGGTAGTATTCATGTATCTGCTAATAATCATTTTAACACACTTTATGAAGTGCAATATGTGAAAAATGGATTAGTTATTTTAAAACATGGGTGGTAAATTTCACTATCACTTGAACTCTCGTCTAAAGTGATTATTAATAACTGCATGAAGAAGTCTGAGCTTAGGAGTTTGTTCCTCTAGTTTTCAAAAAAATCTGTATAACGTACACATTATTTTTTTAATCACAACTATGTCTTCAATAATTTTTCCAACATGAATTGAATCTTTTTGAAATAATTTTTTGTACTATTAAAACACACGCACAGGAGAACAGCCCTCTATCCCTGTGCTTACAAACTAAAACCTGTAAGCTTACAAACTTACTGTGCTTACAAACTAAAGCCCTGTGCTTACAAACTAAAACCTGTAAGCTTACAAACTTACTGTGCTTACAAACTAAAGCCCTGTGCTTACAAACTATTTAAAAACTTTGTAATATTACATAATTAAATTTTATCTTAAAGTTTGCATGATCATATGCAAAACACAGAATATGCAATTTATGCTTCTAGCTTAAGCCACCACAGAGAGACGAATTTCCGTAAATATGTATGCTTATAAAGCAACTCAAATATAGATAAAATATCTGAAGCTGAAACCACTGATAATGTGTCCATGAAAGGTAACTATTTATCTTCTTATGGTGAATAAAATAACAAAAACTATGCATTCCAATAATAAAATCATTTATTATATGTTATAAATTTAGACATCCCACTAAAAAGAGCTGTTTGAATTTTGCAGAACATAAACAAGAAAACATGCTTTAAATAATTTCAGAATATTGTTTTCTGAGTAATATATACTTTGAATTTACATCTTTAAAGTATATTTATTTTTATTTAATGGGAGAAATTCACTATGGTTGATTTAAAAGTGAAAATAATTACTATTTTATAAGAAGTGCGTAATCAATAAACTCAGTTTACTTAGTTTTAATTTTAAACCTTTTCTATTTAATTTAAAAGTTTTTCTATGTGTTAACTAAAAACTATGCTATAGGAAAGGATATGCAACTTTAAAATGATTACAGGTAGGACTGGACATTAGAAATATTGCACAGTCCAAAATCCTTTAGTTTCTTTGAATTCACAGGAAAAACTAAATATAAGTAAAGTAAATATATAAAGAAAAATTCTTTTGGAGAGAAGTGTAGGGTTGGAAATAAAAAGTGCTGACGAGTAAACATAAGATGATGAGACAATCAGGAAAATATTTTAATTTACATAGTGTTGGAGTCATCTGAATAAACGTCCAGATTTACCACCTCCATCAACGATAAAGGTCTAATAGTATCAAGAAAATAATTGGCCTATCTTTTGAAAGATACCAGGTCTTTCAAAAACAGTTGCAACTGCTACTAAAGTTTCGAAATGAAGGTCTCATCAGAGTAGACGTGTGCCTTGTGGAGCCGCCATAAAAAGAGAAAAATATGCTTAATAAATCTGATAAACGTAATGGCCAAACGGCAGGTCCACCTTGGAAATTTTATCCAGGGATAAAGGTGTTACTGAGGTAATTATGGGAATGATTGAAGAGAAGGCCTATATTCGCATCGTGTTGAAACCTTATGGTATTTTGAGCAGCAACCTCAAGTACTGAATCGTCATTTCCAGGGGTCGTCATTTCCACTGCCAATCTGCGGACGTTTCAGCACTTGCTGTAATAATAAGAAGATAAATATTTCCCTGAGCATTTCTGTTTCTCTCCTACAATTTCAATTTTCTGCATCTCATTTCTGCACGTAATACATTCCTTTGCATCTATTTTTCCTACGCTGAATGTTTGGGTCCTAAATTTCAAGTGCTTACTTATTATGTTTTCATACATACAGGATGTCATAGGACACCCTGTGCCTGTGAAAACATTGTGCTTCCGATCGCATTTGTCTTCAGTGTGATATGAAATAAATGGATATACATGATTTACCTTACACCTTGCTTGCCCTGCTCTTCCTCTCCCTGCTATTGTACCTTCAGGTATAAGTATATAGATTAACTGATTTCACTTTCATATCTTGCATTCTTGTTCTTTTTATTGAAATATGTTGTCATGTTACTTACCACTGTACAAAGTAGTCGGAATTAAAGCATCACTACTCTGAGCTCTCTATACACTGAATCGGTGTAAAAGCTCAAAAATTGAAGCCGTGGCTTCCAAACAGCCAGAAATAATTCCAGATGGACAGTTTTGAGAAAATCTAGAGGAACTGAATAGTTATTCGAAATTTAAGCTTAGAAATGATACTTTTATATATTTATTATGTCTCGAATATACATGGATACTACAGATGAAAAATAAGCAAAAATTATTGGATAGCATTCAGAGGTCTCTCGACGAGTGGTGAGGGTTGAGGGAAAAAAAAAACCTTAGCATACCCCCCAGTGCGAACTTCCGGTGAAAATCCAAAGCAAGGCACAGATAGGGAGCTAGATTATTATATAATAAAAAAGAAGGAGTCTAGCATTTGTCCCTTTAATCTAGAGAGCTTAAATTAAATTTACTCCACAATTTTGTAAATTGTGGCTTAGCAAGAGGTTTCTTGAGTAAATCAGCCACCATATTTCTAGTGTTACTATAGTCCATCTGGATAATGCTCTGTCCATGCAAGTTTCTGATGTGATGGCATTTCACATGAATGTGCTTAGTTCTGGAACTGTTCTTATAGTTCTGTGTCATGATGATGCAGATGTGGAAAATGCGAAATTTTGGCAAATACCTGTTTTTTCTAAGACGTTGCACGAACGGAAAATATTAGATTATTGATCTGAATTTAATTCATTTAGGTTATTTAAACCATAGAACAAACATGAAAAACTGAAGCTTGCTTATTTTAAAAGTTTAAACTAATAGAAAAAAATTAGAAAATATCGTGTTTTTTGCATTTTTTTTTATTTTAAGTGAGATGCGTGAACGGAAGATGTTAGCCTATTTTATTTTTTTCCATGCCATTTTTCTTCCTATTAGAATAGGCCATTTTTCTGCACTAAAGCGTTCCGAAAATAAAAAATTCATATTTGTCGACCCACCCTAATATACTACTATATATATATGTATGTAAGGTTCATTCATATAAAACCTGGTCAGTGCGTCTAACTTTGCATTACACGTAAGATGTCACCACAAAACTGCGTGTATGATGGTACCATCTATTGGTAGACAGACTGACGCGTGCGCAACGTTTGACATTGCATAGCGACAGTGTGGTTTCACGACGAAGGGAAGGTGGTCACACAAGTTATCGTCCACTACGGAACTATCGACACTTTCGTCCACCACGGTTATCAAGCCAATTTGCAAAACCTTAGACGAGCCATCACGACGAAACGTCCAAGCATGTTCCTCAATGGAGTTATTCTCCTGCATGATAATGCCCGCCCACACACGGCCAATGCTGTGACGACGACATCGCAGCAGTTCGGGGTGAAACGCTGAAACATCCACCGGACAGTCCAGACCTTTCACCGAGTGACCTTCATGTTTTTGGACCTCTAAAGCAAGCTATTCGTGGACATCGATTCACAACGAACGAGTAAGTGTGTCACTGGGTCCATTCCTGTATCCGACAACAACCTACTAGCTTCTTCAAAAATGGAATAGACTGGCTAGTGTCGCAATGGGATAAATTTGCCAAAAGTTTTAGCGACTATTTTTGAGTATGTAACTACATTTTTGTATCTACATAAATAAAATCGTTGCCGTTACTTTACACTAGTGAGCGGGTTTCATTTTAATGCTCCTTATATGTACTAATTGTCCATGTAGCGTAGCCTATTCTGGATGTAACATATATATTATGGCTGTTCAACTATCTAATTGTGAAAGAATAGATTGAATTAATTCATAATTTTTAAGAGGTGTAAAAAAATCGGTGTTTAAATGTTTAAAATATGTATCTAAACATATGTGAATTTTATAGTTAATCATCGTAGATGATTATTAGCATCTTTGTACTACTGTTTTCTAGACTGGATTTTCCATTGTGTTACCTTTCAAATTAAAAGCAAATAAAACAAGGTCCAACACATGAATTGTGATTAACCTTTCAACATAATAAAACAGCAAAAATAAATAAGACCAGTACATAGATGATAGTACATTTTTCTTCAAAGTGAAGCAAATAAAACAAATCGCTCCCACAGATAGATCATGATTTAATTTCCAATACGATCTATGAAGAAAAAGAAACGCAGCCCACCCTTTGAATAATATATATTTTCCAACTTAATGAAGCCTGAAAGACAAATACGGCCCCGCCTTGAATATATTGCACTTTCCAACATAATACAACGAGAAAGGCAGGCACACTGTATATATGAAACAGTATGTTCTTTAATGCAGCGAATAATTCCGACACATGGTGCATATTACATTTTCCAAAAAATGAAGCAAGAAAGAAAAACGTGGCTCCTGCATGGATTATGATGTCCTTTAATGAAATGCAATCCTGCTCTAACTAACAATCGAAAACACTCCCATTTTTTTCGGGTACATTTAACACATTTATTTACAGAAGTAAATCATATTTTAATAAATAGACTGCTTTTATCCCTTTAAAAATGTGCATAAAAAGAAATATAGGCAATAATTGTAATAATAAGAATTTTAAGAAGATTATGTTTAAAATAATCAGACTGGATTGACATTAGTAATATTCGCTTCCATGACAATTATCCTTACACCTTAATCTTTTCTTACCTTAGTTCGAGGTGCAGCGAAGAAAATACTTCGGAGGGGATATGAAATAAGTTAGAGTAAATAAATAAAATTATTCATGCACTATTTAGAACTTATGCTAATGAATTCGAAAATTTCGGGGGAATATATCTCCATATCCCCTCCCGGCTACGACTCTGCTGTGAATATTCAGTGTACGTAAAATTAGTGACAAAAACGTTGATATTATGCAAGCAAAAGTTAATTAACGGAGATTGTTTTAACTGTTACAGTAAAGCAAAAGACTTTCTGAAGCAACTAATACACAAAAAGTAATTTTGTATATGAAATTAGATTCTAACTAATTTGTTAGTTTAACGAAGTATGGAAGGCATTACTGGAAAATATTTTATGTTTCAAGGTTGCATTTTTAAAGATTAATAAAGTTGTGCATTTCATGAAGTAAAAAATGTTAGTTAAATATAACTTTTTTATCATTTGACTGAACTTAGTACTCTACTTGAAGAATGATAAAATTATCTAATAAATTGCATTAAAAAAATTTATATTCTATAAACTCGCATCACAGTAAACAAATTCGCGTATGTCAAACTTTCCTTCAAAATGATTTTTTGTTTCTTCTGGAATGAATGAAACGATTGCATTAAAAAAAATAAATGAAATTGATTCTCTTTAAGAATATGAGGCTTGCGGAAGAAAGAACCTCCAGTATGAATCACTACTGCCAATAAAGAAATAACAACAGCCATGTTAGACATTGGTTCAAAAATAACGGAAAATTGTACAAATGCTGCTTCCAAACTCATTCTTATGCATAAATATTTCTTCTGTTTTACAAAATATGAAATAAATATCAATTAGTTGGATTATTAATCAATCTGGATAATATGTCATACACAAGCCTCCCTGTCTCTTCCTCCAGTTAAGAACGTTATTTGGAAACTTGCTAACAATTTCATCCCATCATAATTGGCATTAATCGCTGTTATTATTATGGGACAAAATAGCGCATGGAACGATAAATACAGTGATTAAACGGCATCAGAATAATTTGGAGTTAATAATTTCCATTTATTAAGAAATACATTAATTTATATGATGCGCATTCAATATTAATCATTAATTATCTTAAATTTTGCCAAAACCTCGCAGTCAGAGGTTCAGAGGTTCTCCTTCAGAGTAAATGTTCAATACTAAATGTAATAGAACCTACAAAAATCAATTTATAATTTTTTGGAGTGCTCGCAATATTTAGTTTTATATGGATATCTTATTATACACTAAAAATGAAATAATATCTTAACAGATGTAATTATACTATACAAGTCTTTGTGCTTTAATAAAATAAAATTTTCTTTAAAATTTTACTCGCTCTATGACAACAATGATAATGTTACTTTTACGAGGATATACAAGAACAACGACTTACAGTCCGAAAATTAGTAGCATATTATACACGGGGCAATAATTGAGGTGAGCATTAACATAATTTATGTTTTTATCCATCATGATTTTATGCATGATAATTTTTGCATGCTACTCAGAAACACATTTTTGTAACCTTTTTATGGTAGCTTAACTTAAATAAACTTAAGTCATATACGAATAATATGAATCTAACAAGTTTTACTTTATTTGTTTATCCGGGGTTTTATACTTTAAGTGGCAGAAAACTCATCAATTTATATTTCAAATTGAAAAAAAAATGGGAATTCACAAAATGTCTAGAATGTCTAGAATGTATTTGTTGATACCTTGAATGAGTCATAGTTTTTTTTTTTTTGTACATTTAGTTTTACTTGTTACCTTTCGTAGAAAAATACCATTCTTGCTACTGCTGCTTAATTTTATACATGTGAATACGCGTTAGTAACCTCTAAAACTTTATCTGACCGAGGAACACACCCCTCAGGCAGATGCCCCTCGTGTAGGCTTCCCGTAACACAAAACTCAATCCTGTTCTTTGACATTAATTGTTTAACATACTTAGCCTGTAAAGCTAATTTTTCTGCATAGCCATTAAATATGAAGCGATGTGGAAAGTCTGTATTTTCCGTATGATATAAAAGTAACGATAAGTCGCCTACGACAAGCATGAGTGGTGCACTTTCTAATGTCATATATTTTTTGCCAAAGTTTTGAAAATGTTTGCACACATTGATTTAAGTCTGTATTAATAATGCTTTAATTAATAAGTAGAGATTTCAAAATAATTTAATAACCACACATACCAGCAACATTTAGTACGTGCACATTTGCTTATATTTTTATATTTTGAGATAAATTTTGTAACTAGATCGAGAGAACTGTCATAAGCTGACAAAATATTTCCGACTGTAACGAAAAAAAAAAATGTGAAAAATTGCTCACATTTGAGGTAAAATGTTCTCGAATTGCTAATATAGAGGTTTCTGTTTATACTTATTTATTTATTTTACAACATTACTGCCTGATTATATAAAGTGATGTACGAAGAAAAACAATGGACTTTATTTCGATAAATTGAAATTATAAATGAAAATGAAAGTTTTCAAACTATTTTATCATGCTTAAATAACATGCATTCAGAGATAAACTATATACCAGTAATTCGAGAAAATAAAGCTATTACGTTTCTTAAAAGTAGAGCATGAATTAATTTATGTATACACTAAGATATTTAATTAATAAAATTAATTCAATACCTTAGTGTGCCGAACTCAAATGTAAATTGATAACCCAAGAACAAAACTGTCGAGGACGAATATGTTACAAATCCTAAAAACTCTTTAATAGTATGGACTTGTTAAGAGTAATTAAACGCAGTTGTATGTTCATGATAATTTGGAGATTGCGTGTGGTACATTGGAAACCCGAGTCATTAGGCTTTATCTTAATTAAAGAATACTTTTAAAGATCGTCTACAATTATGTTTCATGCGCTTTGATTTCAAACAGGATTTAAGAAAAAAAATGTTTGCATTCATCATAAAGTTCTTGAAAGAAATTAAATGCTTAATAATGGAGTTCTCAAATCTTAGAGATCTGTTTTGATTACTTTGAGAAAAATTAGTAAAAAGTTATGCAGAGATGCGATTTGAGAGATGTAGAGTTTTAATTAATAAGGAAACTTTGTGGTATAGTTGTGTGTATTTATTTATTTTTTTAATTTCCCAATACATATTATTTCTTCTTTCAGAATATTCTTTTAAAGTTAACATAAACGGACTAAAATAAATGAAGAAAATGAAAATATCTTCTGCAAAGTGTTTTTTTTTTAATGAATAAATTGGAATGAGTTTCTTGAGAATAATCAGATTTGTTTTAATATAATTTTTTTCATAGAAACTCCGTATGGAAACGGATATAAAACGAAATTTATCAGAAAAATACTTTTTTATATAAAACCGTTTTCACTAATCTATTTCTATAGTTTATTCAGGCGTTTATTCAAAATATTCAAGCATAATTATGGCTAGTCAAAATATTAGTGTAATATTTATAGCATACCATATTTATTGTTAAAAAAATCTTAGAAACTAATCAGTTGATAATTTAGAAGTAACACATTTGTTTTCAAGCAAACGCTAAGATTAAATTAAAACTTATAGCTAAACAATCCGAATATATTTAGGTAATTATTCATTTTATATAATCGAGGATGAACACTCATATTTACAAAAATACTTTATAAAATCCCAATGAAATGTAAAATCTTCCGGTAGACGTTACGGATATATAAAGTATGTTTGTATGAAGATTAACCAAGTTATTTTATTTAGATTGCAGCATATCTTGGTCGTACTGTTATTGTGATATCCTTCAAATCGCCACGACACATTCAGTTCAATCGTTTCATTAATTATCTTAATCTACTGTAAAATTTTGCAATTTCTATTTCAGAATATGAAAAAATGAAGTTAATGCTGTTGCATTAATACTCGTATATAAAATTATTTTATTAATATTTATAAGCTATTAAGAGAGGATATGTATTGGGTTTTCAAGTAAATTTAAATTCTAAAAGTAAAGGTACTAAACTAATACGTTACATTTACATGATGTAAAGCATACTATAACAACGTTCGTACAATGTCATGAGAGAGAGTGTATATATTTTATAAAAACTTAAGTAATTTACAAGACTATAATAAAATCAAATTAATTCAGTCTCATGCATAATATATTGATTGAAAATTATCTTATGCCGAACATGTTATGAAGTTCACATTAGTATTTAATTTATTGTGTCAGTAAGCTGGATGAGCAATATCTCGGATACCGTTTGTGAAGGTAGTTATCAATTAAACTATACAATATCCAGAAACAGGGTGCATCCAACTGCATTAAGCAGCTAATGATTGCTGCTAACCTTATGGAAGCTAAAATCCCTTGATTCTAGTGTGACATAAAGAAACTCATATTCATTATATTTCACATTTTCTGAAAATTTTCAATTGTAGATGCATTTCTTACATGTTGTGTGCAATATATGTTCTTTTATAGATTTTTAAAAGGGTTATTGATAAATGCCCTGTAGTTTAAAATTCTGTGTTTTCTTTATATTCATAAAAAAAAATATTTTCCAGCTAGCATCTAGAATTAACAATTTTTAGTCATACAGAAATTAACTATCGAGCAACTTGCACAGTTTATGCAGATTCACTACATATTTCAATTCCAGAGACGTATCTCATGCCCCGGTAATATTAATTCGGAACAAAAATTCTGAAGTTTGACGTTATTACCTTTTTCACGGTTTTATGAAAGTGAAAATGCATTGTAGTGCTCTACAGACCATTTTTTAAATGTTAATGCAGCGTTTATTTATTTATATTTATTTTCTCTGATATTTTAATTCACTGCTCACTTTCTGTTAATTACACTTTCCTACTAAAGAAATACATGACACTTTAATAACATTAATAACATACAAACGTGCGTGCGATACCTTGTTATTTATTTGTATTCAGAAAATTCATTCATTTTTATATTCTTTTTAACATAAGCTTTTTTTTTTTGGTATTGTTTCACTATGTTGTTGACCGTCTTGTCTTGAAAATATTCTTAAACTGTTTCAGATTTATAACAAACCTATTTCTTTAACATTATGTAATTCTATTAGGGTAGATCGAAAAGTATAGGAAAATATTTTTTTTTTCGAAATTAATATCGGCCTAGGGTGGAAAATTTGCGAATTGAGTATTTTAGTTTACACGTATTTTTCTTTTCAGTACATTTACATCATGAGATGCCCCAAGTGTCTGAAATATAATTTAAAATGTAAATTTTACGAAAATTAGAAAAAAAAATAATGATAAAGAGTGTGCGTGTAATCTTTACGCGCGATTGAAGTAAAACTCCTTTGACGTTTACGACACATATCACTGAAATGATTAAACTTTAACTTAAAATAAATATCATATTACAATTTAATTATATTTAATATTCATGCACTTTACAAAGATTATATAAATGTTATATTCATATCATTCATTGGAAATAGGTATTTGAATGTCATCATAATTTTTTATGTATGAAATTATAGGTTTGTGGTAACTATAATGTGAAACATAAATTTTACTCTCTAAATTTGCCAATTTTCTTGAAAATACAGCATCTACCGTTGTACTAAAACGCGTTGTTGATTGAAGTCGAGAAGTCTTCATAGTTAGATCAAATTTTTCTTTTAAAAAATCAACTAACGGCTGAGATTCTTGAGAGCGAAAATTAACATTAAAATCCCCAGTAAGAATCATCGGTAATTCATGATAATTACTTAGAATCCAGGAAGTGTCCATGTTGTAATATTATTCTTTAGTTTGTTTTTTTGTGGTGCTCCATACCTGTGTTCTTAAACCGTTGTTCCGTCTGCAAATTGGGTTAGAATTCAGGAAGTGCCCATGTTGTAGTATTATTTTTTAACTGTTTTCTTATACCACTGTTCCGTCTGGATTGGTTGGGTTTTAATGGGGGGAATGTCCATAGTCTAGTGTTATACTTTAACTGTGTTTTTTAACTGATGCTTTCCTCTGTTTGTTGGGTTCGAATGCAAGTAGTGTAATTATTTTTTTTGTGTTTTTCTATCACAGTATTCTCAAGCGTGGATTTCGTCTGCTGGTAGGTTTCGAATTATTATTCTGTATCCGTGTTTTAAACTGCAGGTTCTGTCTATTGTTTGGGATTTATTGCAGCCAGGGTCCGTTTCTTTGTGGTGTTCCATCCCCGTGTTAAACCGTTACTTGCTCCGTCTTAAGGTTGCGTTAAAATCCAAAGAGTGCCCATTTGTTATTCTTTTACTTTGTTATTAAACCATTTGCAGCCAATGTTTGTTTCTTTGTTGTGTTACATACCCGTATTCTTAAACCGTTGTATACATTTCATATACCATTACTATATATAAATATATATATATATATATATCATTGCACTATATATATCATTATAAATATTGCTTTCAGACAAACTACATTTTATAAATTTACTAACATTTCTTATAGCTTTTGGGCAAAATAATAACAGACATGACATACTTAATCTTTAGGAGTTTAATGGCCTAACGGGCAATGTAACTTGCATTTGGCAAATAATAATATCACTTGGCTTCGAAACTATTGCCTATATTCATTACGAAATAGTATTATGTAAGTCAATTATATGATTAAAACACAGCTGAAGCCAGTAATTACTATGCAGTGGAACCTGCTAAAGTGAACACCTCGGTAAAGGGACCACCTGTCTAAAGTGAGCACTTTTATGAGATTTCATTTTAACTCATAAAACATGTATGGGGAAAATATCCTGTAAAGTGGCCACCTGCGAAAACTGTATGGTGACCAGATAATCTGCCAAATTTAAGATTTTTAACCTGTCAAATGTGACCACTTTCCACTATAAACTGCCTCTTAAATATAAAACACATTCAGATAATATAGAACGCTCTATCCCTTTTCAGCTGTTTAACACAAGATTTAATCTCAACACTGATTCTCTCTTCTGTAACACTTGTTCCCAATAGATGAATAATAATAATAATAATAATAAAGATAAATAAATTAAAAAGGAAAACTTGTTTTGGTCTAGAATCTTTTATGTTTCTGTTGATGCTAAAATTGATTCAGCGTGGTTTCCGGTAAGAGGTGTGTGGGATGCAGTTAATCACATATTTACAATTACTTTTGATTAAGTTGATCACACATTTATGACTTATGAGTACTTCTGATTTCCCTTTACCTATTCTAAATGTAATACTCTTGCCATTTTAAATCTCCCATCTGTCAATAATGCTATTTAACTGTTTCTTAATTTACTTTGGTTTTAGCCTTTGTAATGCATTTTGTATAATTATAAATAGTATTTAAATACATATAAATTAAGTCGCATATTTTTATGTCGCTCTTTTATTTCGCATTTTTGGGACACATTTTTTATACAATTTTCAATACGTGAGTGATCATCAATTGAGTCATCAAGTGAGCGATAAAATAACATAGTCATTAATAAGGATATCGATGAATCTCCTGTGAGGTTGGGATTACATGTAAAATATAGGGTGTACAAAAGTCCCTGACACATTTCAAAATTAAATATAAAATCAACTAGTTGAGTTACGAGATTGCGGTTTGTACCAAAATTGAAAAGTTTTGTTTGTGCAAATAAAAAAAAATAGTTCCAAATTTCACCCATAGATGGCGTTTTAGAAACAGTAAAAACAAAACTGACCATTAGATATTCAGCATTTTTTATTTTGTGAAGCAGATACAAGCATAACCAGCTACCATACTTCAATATGTGCACCTGATGTAGCTCTAACCACATCCCAACAGTACTCAATTTCACCTCACGCATTTGATAGCATTGCTTGTGGTTTTGATGTAATTACGTGTGTGATTTGCCTCTTCGTTCCTTCGATATCAGCCACAGGAGAGGAGTAAACTTTATTCTTCACATATGTCTACAGGAAGGGTATTTGAGACTAAGTATTAATACGCATTTCAACTTAATTCAAGGTCAAGCAGCGAAATCTATGGGTAAAATTTGGAACTTTTTCTTTGCTTAAAAATAACTTTTCATGATACGAAGCATTTTGGTACAAACCGCAATCTCGTACCCCAATCAGTTGATTTTATGTTTAATTTTGAAATGTGTCAGTGTCTTTTTGTACATCTTGTATTATGTTGGATGTACCTTGAAAACGCTTATTCATATATAAATAGAGATTGATATCTAAAAGATACGACACTTGGCTGTTTTTTTCGCCGTTTCTTTCCCTAACAGGTTCTGCGTATTTTTACACGATGACGTCGGTGAAAGCAGCGAGCGGTCGAAAAGGTAGGCTTTTCTGTGGTTCTTCTTTTTCGCCGCGCTTGGCGAGGAGTACATGGCATACGTCTCTTCCTTTACTGAGCGTTACTTCCGTCCGAAAAAAAAATCTGAATTACTCCCTAGTCGCGACTAAAGAAGTTTTACTTCAAAATTGCTGTTTCTTCTTTTTCTCTATTTCTCGTGCATACCATTAATTATTGCCTCTAAATATACTTGGAGATCCGAAATCGTTATATACCAAACATATTGTTTACTAACTACTTTTAAAAAATTTGAAGCTATTTTCACACTTCATTATTTTTACCATTCCTTAGGCCTTAAGCTCACAAGTTTTATATTGATGAAAATGTTTCCAGAAACACGAGATAAATGATCCTAAACTTTTATCTCTTTTGAACACTCCACTTGCAAAGTGTACACAGAAGAACCGTTCAAGAATTTCATTCTAGTTAATGAAGGGAAGAGAAAATCTAAATTATCGATACTTAGCTGAAGATTTTCGACTTCTATGTCTCATATTTTAGTTTTAGTTTTAGCATTTTATCAGAAAAGATACCCCTTCAATTTGATCTTTAAAGAAAGAAAGGTAAAGTTTGTTTTTCTTTCCTTCAACGCAATTCTAATGAAACAGAATAAAATGAATATTTTTTTGTTTGTGTGCGTGCGTGCATGAAATTGTATAAAGACGTTTTTTTCCCTAAATACCACTTAAAGGACAGGGGCACCGTTCAAAAATTTTAAATTTCATTATTTTTATAGGAAATAATTTATTGAATTCATCCGTGTTTCTGATATAATAGATTAGACAATTTAAAGTATTTTTGCAATTGAAAGTGTGTGTCTCTGACTAAGGATTTAGGGAATAGCCATTGGGCACCATTAGCACTGGACACTCTGTATAGGATTTCGTTTTCAAACAAAGACTTTGTTTTGGGATCTGAATTTACATCTCATAGTCGCAGCAGCTCTCAAAAATTTCTAGAGACTTTGAGACCTGGGCTTTTAATAGTCAATTAAATGCTGCTTTTTGAACAATGTGACTAACTTATTAATCATATGACCCTGGGCAATAAAAGTATAAAAACCATCCAAAGTGAGGCATTTTGTTGTCTATATAGCCAGATAAATCTATGTAATAATAATAATAATAATAATAATAATAATAATAATAAAGCATACTTATCACTGCAGAGATTAACTGGTATTTTTACTCTTTCTTAACTGGAAGTATATTAACTATAATATTATAGACTGGAATACTTATAATATTAACTGGAAGTATATTTAATTATATTTTACTTCAAATCGAAAAACATCAGTCCGCAGTCTAAATGTAGTTTAAAATAAAACACGGGGATTTTTTAGAGGCATGGATGAACAAGGTTCGGCTTATATAAATGGATATTAATCTTCGAAAATACAAATATATAAAACTTCAATGTTGTCTGTACGTTACTTGTAATTAAAAAGTAGCCATTTCCATCCGTTTCGAATAACTAAGAACCCAATACGACCCTCAAAAAATGTTTGCTGGTCACTCTATCAGTGATGCTTCTTTTGTTCGCGCATCACGTTAATATGAGTAAATAAAAAATTAATTGGAATTTGCACGTACACTGTGTTTTGTACAGGCTCACTTTCAACTGACAAGTCTAAATAGGAAGAAATATCAATAAATTTCACTACTCACCAGCAAACAGAAAGTAAATAACTTTTTTAGCTTAGAAGTTTTAAAGTTTAAATTTGCAACTATATTTTTTGGACACCCTATTTTGTTTGTGCAGAAATGTGCAAATTCTCAATCTTTCATGTGTGTTTCTGCAGCCACATATTACTTGAGTGATTACGTCAAATGGCGAATACTTTGAAAAGCCATTTAAAATGTCTAATTCATAAAACATGGATCATCAATGCATGATTGTATTATATGAGAAGGTATTTCAGTTATGCAACCATTAAACAAAGTTCTTAAGTAATGTAATACACCTTAATTCCAAATTTTGTAACATTTTCTGATTTATATAAATGCCACTACAAAATCAAACTGAAATTAATTGAAAAAAATTAAGTTTTTCGTTTTCTTCTCGTTGATAATAAAATAATGCTTTCTACAATTTTTTATAGCACGGAAAATTTTTCATTAACGTCCGTCGAAGATGGTTAAGAATTTTTTAATTTCATGGGGTTTTTTTTTCTTTCACATATTTGGATTTAACAAATTATTCTTAACGCTGTACATTTTACTCATTAATATTAATGCTCTTGACTCGCAAATGATTTTTTGTGTGTTTACGGTACATACAAATGTTCTTTTACATCGTGAAACTTTGTTGTAGGGAAAAATGGGAGCAACTTACATGCGACGTGCTTTTTCGGAAGTTCTTTTTCTTCAACGGCAGTCATTTTTAACAAGAGAAACTAAGTATATTTTTTATCTGGCTTTCTTCGCTTCTTTAGTTTTCAAGAAGGCGCAATGTTTACATCAGTTGTTAAGTGCCGAATTTTGATGATGGCGTTAGTCAACACTACATGCATACAGTTATTAATTTAAGAAAATAATAAAAACAACCTTAAAAAAGGAATAAAAATGCGGATATATTTTTGTGCTTATACATATCTGTGCATAAGTTTTCGTTCTACTTTATATAAATTTCACACTTGGATATTAATGCTTATTAGGAATAAATATGATTTCTGTATGAATTCATGACTACATTTTATATAATATGTACACCGAATTAGGAAAACTTTGAATACCGTATATACTCGAGTATAAGCGGAGAAATTTTGGTCAAAATTTTGATTAAATGTTGGGGGGTCGGACTATACTCGGGTTAGTAAAAGAAGACGACGATTAAGGTTCAGTGACCCGGCCGCTATCTTAGATTCGGTTTTTTTCGCGGTCCTTTTCTCGTATATGAAAAAAGGACAGACTAACCATAAACAACAAAAATACGGGACAAAAATAAAAAAGGCTTATAAATATTTTCATGAAATAAAAGAAGATTTGCATGTTTTAAAAAAAAGAATATACAAAAAAATTCCTACATTTCTCACGAAAATGTAAATTAAACTCTATAAAACAAGGACCTTAAACATTCTTAAAATTTTACATATTTAGCGAGTGATCGATCTTTTTGGCCCTGCCTTTTTATATTCGGCTTATACTCGAGTTTTCGATTTTTAACTAATTTCTCTAAGTAAAGTTATATATTCGACTTATACTCGAATATATACGGCATATGCAACATTTCTGGCTAAATTTGTGCAAGACCCAAGCTAGAAGTTTATTCCCTAACAAATTACTTCATTTTACAGAAATATTGTAAAAATATTTTTTCTATATTTTTATAACATGCTTTCAAGTTTTGCTTTTTTCAGCATTTCTTTGTAGGGGAAAATTTCAGATCCCCCAATTATACTAATACAGTCAGTTCAAAAACATTAGATCATTCTAAAATTTTATCAAGAAAATGATTATTATGGCTCTAAGTTTTATTTCGGTGCAATAAGTATTTCCACAGAAATACATAAAACGGTCAAATAGCTCTAGGGAATGACCTACTTTATTACCTAAAAATTTCGTAAATTTTGAATCTAAAAATTTTTAACTTATTCATAAATGAGATATTATGAGATTCATAAATGATTTAATATATAAATATATTTTACGCTAGTATAAAAAAAAATAAAAATTATTAACGTATTAAAAAATTGAAATAAATTTTGATTTGTATAAAGTTCCATTTATTTTCAATTACAAAGAGAAATTCAAAATTTACATCGATTAATATCAAAAATTAACTTCAAATGCAACATTTATTTCTATAACATCTATTAATTAAGAAGTGATGCACCATAAATGCTTCTAAATTGCACAAATAAACATTTGTAAAATAAACATTAATTTATCGTCAAATTCATGTTATTTTTCTATAAATTTTGTGTTTTAATTAGAAATATTTAAATTAGACAGTTCATTTTTTGTTGTTAAAAAACTAATTAAGTATTCTATCTGCACCAACTTCAAAGTGCATATTTAATTAAATGATAATTTCCTACGTAAAACACTTTAATGTGTTATTATTTCTCTGAATCTCTTAATATGTTTAAAAAGTTCGCTAAAGTAATTTAAAAATAGTTTCTATTATCGTAGACAGGTGAATTTCCTACAAAAAGCGTTATTTTTAAAATACTGACAAATAGTGATTGTCTTTAAATTATATGTAAACATTGATAATTAAGATTCCCAGATAGGAAATTAATTTTTCTTTTCAATTCGGTATATTTTTAACCTCATTTTTAAAAAAGTTTTTTAAGTATTAAGAGCACATTTTTAATTGCTAAAATGATTTATTTAAAATCACTTTTATCATTTGAACTTCGGCTTGGAAATGTGTTATATCTTTACTAGTAAATCTTTCAGTGTAATGTTGATACGATATATGTATTAGTATCTATGGAATGAAACTAATCAGTTTGTTAAGGTTAAGAATGTCGTGTGAGTTTCGTAAGTATCTTATCTCATACAAGAAAATATAAATGAGTAAGAGAATTTAGAGAATTTTCTTTTCATTACTTTTTTGCAATCAGTGTAAAAAACTTGAGTAAGTAAAAAAGTGTATTTTCAAATTTTTCTTCTGCAACCATATTTCCGTTAGTAAAATGTCGAATTAGCCTTTTTAATTAATGAAGTTAAAAAAATAAACTCCATTTTTCGTTTCAGCAATTTTCAATACATCTATAGATTTATACCAATATAAATTTTACTATCAATTTCAAATGTCACGAAATTCTCGCTAAATTATAAATGATTATACGTATATATTCAAAAGGAATAAAGTTTTTTGTGCTTTCTGCTACAGCTTCACAAACAACAAGCACAGTTTCGTGGAAAGTTTTATTGTATGGAAGATCTTCACACCCCTACCCATGTGGAAGATTTTGCTTTCGAAGTGTATTGCATAATAATAATGGTCATCGAAATTTATACTAGTGAAGAAGCTGGGAATCGAGTACCAACGTGGTCAAGACTTCGCAAAGTTCACTCGAATGCTCTATAATGTACTATGCCTAATCGACAGTTCAGATTATTCAAGAACCTTGTAGAATGTTTCTAAATTCAGTAGTTGGTGAAGCAGCCAGGAATCCAGTTTAAAGATTGTTTTCTTAGGCTGATTAAGTAAATCTGTTTCCCATTTGATTATTGTATCTCATTTTAATCCATAATTTATTTGATTTAAAAGTTAAAGAAACTTTGGTATTGTCTAAACAATGTCTTGCTCTACTTATTATATTTTAAAAATAAAAATGTTCTACAGTAAAAAAAAAAAAAAAAGTCTGAAGCAAAATAGCCATTTTATTGTTTTTAATGCTATTTGCCCATTTTTGCGCTTCAAGATCAGGGTGTGCTATTACTTCCATAAGTTCGGGTTAATCAGTTTTTGTTTTTGTTTTTTAAATATTTAGAATAACAGTAACATTTATAGATTTTAATCTTATAAACTATGTACGTTTTCAATAGCTATGTACGGAGAGATACTTCGAATAAAACATGTAAATGGCAGCTACTAGATTTGCATCCAGCGAGGAATATGATTAACGGAATGGTCTCTGTCTCGGTGTTTAATCCAAGATTTGAAATTTGCAAAAGAATCTCTTATAAGTAACTTACACATGTAAACTGTTAATTAATCAATGCAATGTATTTCCTCGTATGATCGTAAATTTTACAAAAGAATCTCTTATAAGTAACTTACGCTTGTTTTTTTTAATATTTGGAATAACAGTAACATTTATAGATTTTAATCTTATAAACTATGTCCGTTTTCAATAGCTATGTACGGAGAGATACATCGAATAAAACATGTAAATGGCAGCTACTAGATTTTGCATCCAACAAGGAATATGATTAACGGAATGGTCTCTGTCTCGGTGTTTAATCCAAGATTTGAAATTTGCAAAAGAATCTCTTATAAGTAACTTACGCATGTAAACAGTTAATTAATCAATGCAATGTATTCCTCGTATGATCGTAAAATTTACAAAAGAATCTCTTATAAGTAACTTACGCATGTAAACAGTTAATTAATCAATGCAATGTATTTCCTCGTATGATCATAAAATTTATTCCGTTGAGAGCAAGATAACATGGAATAATAAAATGACGTGCATTAGGACACACCCCGTTCTTTGTATTTAAGTCATAGAAAATTATCGGGTTTAAATGTATTATTAGAAAGTTTTTGCGCTACTTTTCTTCCTACGTTAACGCTATCCGCTATACGGAGTAATTTGACCAACACGTTTCGGATTTTATACGTGCGCACGCGCTGTAGTATCTTAACGTTAGCGTCACCGTGAGTGAAACCGGTATGCAAAAACTCCCTAATGTTCCATTCATATTCGGACTAAATCTGAAAGCTGAATTACCAATGCCAGGTGTCATCCTGTCATTCAAAGTATTTGCAAGTTATGATGTAATTTGATAATCGATTTATTTAACTATTCAATATCAAATTAGATCATACCTTAAAAAATACTTAGACCATATCTTCCACAATTATGAGTTTGTATTGAGTGAAGGTAGTACACTGCAGCTGTTTTATATTACCGTCCAAAGTGAATTTTACAGTTTTTTTTAATTATTTGATAGGATTTTAAGGAGATATAAAGAAAAAAATATTTTAAGCTATTTTATTAAAGATTTTAAAACGCTGAATTTAACTTTGATTTTTTGAAAACTTAAGCAATAAAACGAGAACTATATACATAAATACGCATGTAGTACATATATTAACGAGTGTTTATCACAAGGGGCGGATGTTCTTTACAAAACTCGTAAACAAAATGTACTGCACACCCCAGCTTATAAAAATAATCCATTTATTCCCTTGATATTTTTTATATAGTAATGCTTAGAATACAGCAAGATGCTTTTAGCATAAAATCTTTAGAACAACAGCAAAACATAATCAGTTTTAGATCACGCAAAAACAAGTCCCGTTGATAAAATGCGGAGTCTCTATAATAATATTTACAGCATTTTTTATTAGCAGATACATCTACAATTAAAAACTCATGCAATTCATGCTTTCTTTAAATAGTTGATTACCAAGGATGGTGTGCTGTTTTAAAGATGATCTATACTATTAAAATCTGTGCGCGTCTGTCTGTAACATCATCTCCTCCGAAACGGCTGGGAGTTGAATTTCGATCGAGGTGTCCCCGGATTCGAAAAATTCCGAGGAAGGTCTTCCGCTGAGTTAAATTTCGAAATTCGAATTAGTTTAGGAGATATTAATTGATAAAAAAACCCGTCAAAATAGCCAATTTTTGCTCTCCGCAATTCTGCGATTGTAACCCCTGTAGTCAAAAAAGGGAGAAATAAGCATCGAGGTTGCCATGTTTGGCGAATTTATTAAATGATTTACACTCTTGCATTAAAAATAGAGGAATAATAATTTTTTTCTGTTTCGAATATTTGCTAGGTTATTTTTTAATTAAAATATCGTTTGCGTGGGAATTCAATAGTTTTCATACGCAAAAGAAAAAGGATTTGTAAATTTCCGAGACTAAAGTGTATAACTTTATAATTTGGCGACAAATAAAATGGCTTAAATGCCGATTTTGAGAAAATAGTTTGCAGCGGTTTGCACAGTTTTAGGACTTGGCGCAATTTACTGAGAGCGTAAAGAAATAGTATTTTTAAAAAGAAGTGTAGGTTTTACTAGAATTTAGCCTGAAATTTTAATTTTCTGTTCAGAAATAATACAGTTATTAAGGTGATTGTAAATGATGTACAGAATTTTCATAAAGTTAAATAAATTGATTTAAGTTAGGGAAACCCCGCCAAATTTCAGAAAATTAAATTTTTCCATTTGTATTGCTAATTCTATGTCCCGATTGATATGAGTTGGTGTTACGAGCGTATTTATAGATAATATTTTTTAATCCCGCCAAACAAGGTGTAATAAAATAGGAAGTCTTTATAAATACGAATGCTGTTTGAGATGAATGAGAATATTTTTTCAACCCAGTTAGACTAGCTGGTAATGCCTTTAAATTATTGCATTTATTGTCAAGTTTAATGTGTAATTCATTTTGGCTATTTGCCATCGACTGACGACGTTAAATACGCCAAAATGGCAGTTCTAGCAAAGTGAACATAAATAAATCATATCATATTCTATTTTTAACACTGGATACAGTTTCCGTAGCAAAGGAATCAATTGTTGCCGCTTAAGTTGTTCAATTTAATAATTAAGTGAAACCACCCATTTCTACAGCTCTTAAGACCCAAAAAAGTGAAAACGCATTAAATATGAAACAAATAGAATTTTAACATATTTGCGCATTAAAAATAATCGAAGTTTTTCAGGCAATTCTGCATATTTTTCATTTTATTTTCTTCGCGTGTGACATCATTTTCACGTCATTGTCTGCTGTTTTGCGGTCAGATTATCCGGAGAAGCACATTACACGCTAACGTATGTGCTGCTTCGGCGGACATAAGGAAGCGCTTTTGCCGGGTGCGTATTTGCCTAACCCCTCTGTGTGTATAAATTGAAGCAATGAAACTTTATAGGCCTTTTTTTAAAACTAGAAAAAGGCAGATTAACGTCGTTAACGTGGAAGAAGCGATATGGAAAACTATTTAATTGGTAGCCGTAATGCGAAATGATAATCTATTATTCACATGCGCAAAGCTTCAAAATTTCGAAAGTATGAAAAGTCGGGAATATGAATTGAAAATCCAAAACAAATCACCAGAGACTATAGGATAAGCCTCGTGTATGAGAATGATACTGCAATCATGTACATAACAAAGGCGCTTGCAAGGAATACAAAATATAATATGAAATTAATTGCTCTTTCTTCCCATGGCGTTTTTGGAATCTTTCCGAATAACGGGATCCGATGTGCTTCGAATATTTCATATAAATTACTTATATGTTAAAGTTCTATTTGTGTTTTCATATATATTCCAGTTACTCCAGTGACAAGACCAAGAGTTCTAGAAACGACTTCAGATTTTGTTGAATATTGAATTTGACACTATGCAATTAATCTGTGTTAAAAATAAAAAATGAAATTATTTATTTATTTAGTGTGAATTGGCAGTGAGATCAACGTCAGTTTTATGTAACAAATGTGATACTGTATTAAGAGTTTAGTAAGGGTAGTAAGCTTTTCCGCTTAAGTTACGTCACAAATGTTTTCATTTACGAAAACGACAAGCTCTTCACGGAAACAGGATGCATTTTTGGTTTCTGAACGTACAATGTGCATCGATTGTTTCGAGTAGGTTTTTTAAATTTAGGTAAAATTTAAAAAAGTCATCTGCAACATAACTGTGCTAAGGCGTTGTCCCCGCTTTACGAAATGCAAGATAAAATAAAATAGTATTCAACATCATGTAATGGTAATGTTATTTATGTGGTATGTATGAATGCTATAAATTAAACCTAAACAACAGAATTATATGACGTAGAAACAAGGCATTTTTCGAAAGAGAAAAGTTTCGTCATCATACCGTAAAGTTCTTACTTTTTTGATCGCCAGTGACAATGACGTAGTTTTTGTGTCATCATGTTGCAATCGTCTCAAATTTCCACTCATGGAGTCAGCTTTTCGTCAGAATTCCATTCCAGCAATTTTTCGCTATTATAGATTCCTATAACTGGGTTTAATTCGAATTATATGTGTAAGGAAAATATTCGTCTCCTACCGTGCGGAGAACTGGTAAGCAGCTAGTAAAATACTAAAATTTAACGTTTATCGTCTGTTGCCATATCAGCAGAAAAACTGAATCTCTAGCAATTATCGTCTGCGAACCATTTTACCTGATACAAATTCAAGTTATTTTAACAAGTGAAAAAGAACAAATTATTTGAATATTCTAGAGTGTTCTGATGCCAGCAATTTGGATGTTTATGTTATATAAACCGAAATTCAGTGACTTTTCGTCAGTTTGATCGTGTTAGCAGTCGAGTAAAGATTAACTGAAATTAAGAGTGAACAGTAATTAAACAAATTCAAGTCATTTTGACAAATGAAAAAGAACAAACTATCTGAATATTCAAGAGAGTTCGTCAGTGACACCATAATAGCAATCAAGGGATTAATTTTGTGTAACTTTATTACATTACATATACACAATGCCAAGGCGTAAAAAAGTATTTACAAAACCTCGAGTAGATTTTAAAAGAAGAAAAGTAGCACGTCAACTTGAAACAGAAGAACAAAGAGAGAAACGGCTTTCAAATATTCGTAAAGGAGTAAAAAAAAGAATAGAGAAAATTTAACCGAAGAAGAAAGAACACATATTAACGAAGAAGTACGATCCCAAATGAGAACACTTAGAAATCGTCAATCTGCTGGATGTGTAGGAAGCTGGAATCTGCTGGTGTGAAGTGGAAAATAGAAGAAGTAAAGAAAGAATGGCTACTGTACGCAAAAAACTAGCTGCTACAAGTAAAATTGAGAATTTAGAACTTCGGGCGTTCCATTATGATTGAAAAAAACAATACAGTGAACATCCAAATATTATCATCGGAAAAATGGATACGATATGCGAGTATTGTCATGCACAGAAATTTAAAGGCGAAACTGCTTGTATGTACTGTTCGAGTGGTAAAGTCAATTTACCAGCATTAGATGTACCACTACCACAATTACTCGCAAATATGACTGAAAAACACCTGATTACAATCATTTTCTGCAAAATATACGTCGATACAACTGTTGTTTTCAAATGACTTCATTTGGAGCTTCATTAATATGCAAGGAAGAAAATTTCAGCTCGGTTTTTAAGGTTCAAGGCCAAATTTATCATCGAGTAGGTTCACTTCTGCCGATGCCCAATGAAACTCCAAAATTTCTTCAAATATATTTTGTTTGTAACGAAGAACTTGAAACAGACCAACGTTGCTCTAACATTCAGGGACTACAACGAGATATTATTAAAAATTTACAACATCTACTTCATAATCATAATCAACTAATCAATGTGTTTAAAACTTCTCTGGACCAAATGGCTGCAGATAATTATAAGATCGTTATTCGAGCAAATAAAAGACCAGCCGGTCAACACGAAAGAAGGTTCAATGCACCTCAAACGAACGAAGTTGCCTTAGTAATTGATAACGAATGTAGTCGTCGTGATATTATTACTCAACGCCGAAGTAATGAATTGCAACGTATTGCTGAAACACATCGTAGTTATGATGCACTACAGTATCCGCTAATTTTTTGGCAAGGTGAGGATGGTTATCACTTCAATATTCAACAAATCGATCCAGCTACAGGTGTCGAAACTAACAAAAAAGTATCAGCTATGCAATTTTATGCTTATCGAATTATGACTAGAAATGATGAATATAACCATATTTTAAACTACTCGGCAGTTATTTCAGCAGTTTATTGTAGAGATGTATGCTAAAATTGAGACGGAAAGATTAGAATTTATTTGCCATAATCAACGAAAGTTGCGTTCGGATGAATACATCCATTTGAGAGATGCAATGATAAATGATGCAAACGTCGATAACATAGGAAAATTGGTCATCTTGCCATCGACATTTACTACTGGAAGTCCACGTCACATGCATCAATATGCTCAGGATGCGATAACTTTTTTTTATTTCCAATGGCAAGATAGGATGACAAATACAGCAAAGGAATAATAAAAAAGAAAGAAAACACACGGACAAAAAACTCAGCTGCATCAAATAGTCTATGTATCCAAATGGACGCTGGCCTCTCAGTAGCGGTCTGCAAGTGAGGACTTAGATAAGGCTAGATAGAAGTTAGAAATCTAAATTATCTACGTTAAAAAATGGATCCTTAAATATTTTTTATACTATTAAACATGCGGTGCATTTTAACCCGAGCAACTCCGAATTTCGCTGCTAGTAATTCTTATAAAATCCGTAATCCAACATTTTAATTTACTTGCACATAGTTCAGATATAAGAGGGAGACGAAATATGGATCTTATTTCTTTTTTTTTGTTTTTTTAGGTGAGGGTCAAGCAATTTAAAAAAAAAATAAATTTAATTATATATATATATTACAGATGTATATGTAGCATATATTTCCGAATAGAATGCACATAGATAAATACTCGGGCGTAAATATGTAACTGGTAGCTACAATAAATGTATCAGAAATGAGAAAAAGATGCAGGCGGAATGATTGATGTCTTGGTCCTCAATACCGCGTTCGATTTTCATGAAAGGATTTGTGATTCGAATAAGGAAATTACACACGAGAAAAAGTTATGTTAAAGGATCAATGGGATCTACTTTCTTGTCTGATCGTAGAAGAGAACGTGTAAAGAGTATGATAACATCAACATAATAAAACGATGTGTATCTTATATATATTTTTTCAAAAAGGATGGAATCAGGGCGGGATAATCTGTCTTCTTTAATTGCAATTGACATTTCTAATATTTTAAAATGTGATATTGGGTCATTTTCTGTGAAACTTATGGATATTTTAAGCAAATATACATTTATTAAATATAATTTTAAAGATAATACGATTAAATGTTTGACTTTTACAATTACTCCAACTGTTTGAAATGCTTTAAAATACATTAAACAAGAAGATAGTAATGATGGATGGGTAATTTTAATTTTTTAATTGGAATTAAGTGAGCTCTAAGTAACATATTTTTAGCTGAAGTAATAAATGTTAAAAGATTAAAAACCAAGACTTATTTATTGCGTTGTTTCATTCATCAGTTAAATTCGATAAAATTTTCTCCATATTGAATACTTATTCAGTTACATTGTTCTCAGCTAAATATTTTTTTTAGATCAGTGAAATGCTTCTTTGAAAAATAAAACAATTTTAAAAGATAAATTTTTGTATATTCAATAAAATAACATCAAGCAAAACATTTCGAGTATAATTGTGTTGGTAAAAATTGTACGTTAAAGAACTCTTTTGCAAGTTTCATTTCATTTTTTTATTGAAAGTTTGTTAATGAGTTATACAAATTTTATTTAAAACTGCCTTACATGCACCGTTTTTTCTTGTTTAAAAATAAGACACGTTATAGAGGAAAGAAATCCTTGAGTGGAAAAGTAGATATACAAGGGAAATTTATTTTATATGCAGAATAACAATTCATTTTTTTTTACAATGTACTATGTAAAAAAGTGAACAAAAGTTGCGAATTAATTTAAAGTTATCAAGAAAATCCAAAACCTCATAATAAGCACAAGGAATAGGTACAGAGTCTAGTGGGAATAAAACTTTAACCTGGACCAATTAGAAAAAATCATGGAATAAGTTTGAATTGTTTAAAAAGGCGAGGCGCATATACATTAAATTTAAAATTTAACAAGCTTGAATCAGTATCGAAATTATTTTTGCAATAAAACCAATGCAATTAATTACATTTGCTGAAAATATATTTTTAATAGCATCATTTAAAGCAATAACGAAACTCTCATTTATTAATTTGTCTTACTATGGGGGGATTTAATGAAGTTGGATGAAGAAAAGTGGGATTCTCTTAAAATTTTGTAAAAAGAAAAGAAAGAAAAATAAAAATGGCGCTGGCTTATTGGTGTAATTTTTTTGGATGTAAAAAATAGTTTTGTGAATTTAACACAAAATCCTGGTTCATAAAAGAAAGCGGTTATTATAAATATTATTGTTGTAAATCTTTTTAGTCTGTAATTTTCTATCATAATATATGTGCTTCTACATGAAATATGCTTAAAATTATTCTGTTATATACAGACCGTCCCAAAAACGTGGTAACTTTTTCTTTTCAATATACATTGGTCACTTACCTCTAATAGAAAAATAATTAAAGCGTGTTATCACATTTTAGGACACAGTGTATAAAGACTCTTCAGTATGTTCATTCATGAAGAAAACATTTTATAAACAGCCATACTAACAAATATCTAGCTAACGTAACCTGCCTACAAGATAGAGAACTATACGAAATGAGCAAGTAAAAAATGCCATAATTACAAAAGAATAATTCTTAGAGAGATGAGTGGAAGCACATTTTTATTTCTATAGAAAATAATATATAAGGTAAAAATGAGAAGAAAAATAAATTTCTTGTCTTGATTAATTAAGAAAATAGTATTGTAATTTAAAAATAATAGTAAATAAAGAGAATGGTCTCCTTAATATTCAAAACAGCGAAATATTTTTCATATTGAAGGTTTCCTGTAGTATTCACACCATTACTAATGAACTTTATAATATAGTTTGAAAGTAGTTATTTTAAAAATATATCTAAAAAATGTTCTTGTATTGATTACAATGCGGAAAATTAATAACTTTCACTATAGCTTATCTTTCTTTAAATGTTACTTAATTTCTATAGAACAACAAATAATTTCACAGAAAGTTTTGAATTTGTTAATGTATATCTACATTTAGATAAAAGTATGCTCATATGAGAGTCAGATTTTTATATAAATTAAATAATATGATATCTAGTGGTTATAAAACAAATATTAAAATCTATGTATATATAAAAACACTAAGAAAAACCTTAGTGTCCCTTTTGCAGCGCACTGCGCAAACGGATGACCGTGAAATTCGGCACAGTTAAAGTTCGTATGGAATTGTTTGTGCGAATGTTAAAATTTTTGTGTGGTATGTTAATCGAAATACTAACCCAGCTTTCTAAGCGGACGCCAAATATTAATCACTGCACCAAGTCGTTTATTTTAAAACGCGTTTGGCATTTGTATGTTCATCAAATACCACCACGGCAGTAATAATTCTATGTCTGAAAATAAGTACTAGCCACAATATAACGATACACAATCAAGAAAATAAACGTTAGACCTCTTAAAAACAATTTAATTCAAAAGTTATTTCCCCACGGAAACCTTCACGAACTCCTCAGAGAGTATAGAATTTTACAACTAGTTGCCATCGGCAAAACATATTTTGTGGATAACGTTGCCATCTCAAGAAAAACTAAATAATGATAATAATTATAATGCATTTTCAACAATGAAGTTAGCGAAAGGAGAGAGCGGTCGAAAATGTAGGATTTTGTGCGGTTCTTCTTTTTCAGGCGCGCTTACCGTGGAGTATATAACATATACGTCACTTTCTTTACTGAGCGTTACTTCCGTCAGAAAAAAAAAAAAAAAAAAAAAAAAAAAAAATTGAGTAACCCCTAGTCGCGACTAAAGATGTTTTACTTAAAAAAATTACAGAAGTAATTTGGCGCACAGTATTTCGCGCCAAGTCGGCCGATGGTTCTATTGTTGTGTCAATTTTGAAATAACAACACTTAGTTTCAGCAGTACTATATGGTTATAGTATTAAAACTAAATTTGTAAAAAAGTGGAATTATTCCCCAGTGTGGTGATACGCCAATGACTAAAATGTGCATTAACAATGTGCTTGGCGACATTTTTTAGACAGCGATAAGTGAGCGAAGTGTTGTAAATTCCATGTTTAAAAGCAGTAGAGAAACCTTGAAGGAGAGAATAATATTTATTGATTTATTTTATTGAATGACGTACAAAAATCATTTGGTAGTAAAACGATAAAATGTATCTAAATTCAAAGCAGAGACTGAAAATTTAAAGCACGGCATTTGCTTCAAGTTTGCTTCTTCAATTTTGTCGATATTTATTTCTTAAGTGCATGTGTTGTTTCCTTCAGTAAAAGCAGGCTCTGTAATTTCATTCTTTGATTCTTTATTTTAACCTAATAAGGTATTCTATTAATGTATTGAGAAACTTTAATAAAATCTAAGGCGCATATGAGATAGTCGAATTGTTTAGGAATGAAAAGAAGGGAAACGTCATCTTCTAGACCTGTTAATGATGAAGTTTCAGAAGGTATGGCACAGTTGATTTGTATCAAAATCAGCAGTGTCACCATTTGTTACAATTTGTCGGCACAAACACATGTTTTGTCGGTTTTGTTTAACAAATTACTGAACTAAAGCTGATAAGCAAACGCCGTATTTTATTTCGAAATCTGGAATTTTTACGTAATCGTCACTAATAACTTTAAGGAAAGCTAACAAACACTTCAATACCTTTCTTGGAGTACTTATTAACCGATATATGAATAGAATGTTTTTGGCGTTTGTGCCAATTGTTTTCAATATTTTCACTCGGTCTCTCCTCAAAGTCTGTCTGTCCTTTAGTAGCCCATCCTACGGTACACCTGGTAGAATGATTAATTGATCCATATTTCGCAAGAAGAAACGAACAGTTATTAAGAAAATTTCAGAGTGATATTGTTTGCATTGCAAATCCGCTTAAATATTAAGAATATTAAGTTGTGTAAATATATATTTAAAACTTTTAACTGAAGGAAATTTGTGAGGTCTGCTAAATATTAACCGTACCATACCTGAATAATATATTTATCTTTCATCTGAATAATATATTTATCTTTTAAAAACAGAACAATATTTGTGAAGAGTATTTGGAGCACAAAATAAGGATTATCATCAAAATATTAATCAAAAAAATTGTATGAGCAATTTTATTAAAATTTATTGAAAACTAGAAAGAAAGGAAAGAAGTAAACCAGACAACAGTGTTTAATTTAGTATACTCAAACGCAGGTTATTCTTAGTAAATATTTAAATTTCAAACGAATTAACATGATAAAAATTAACACATTTTTAGTAACTGAAATGTCAGTTCTCTTCAATTACTAAATTTCACATGATCGGTTACTTCCATTTCGATACTATTACTTCAGCATTCTATCTGTGAAAGAGTGAAATGCCGAAGCGAATCGCTTTTTACGGCGAGCTTCTTCTGAAGGGGAGTCCTCTTCTTCCTCGTCTTCTTCCAGGATTGCTATATCGAGGCCATCTAAAAACGGTGATAGTTCGCCTCTAATTTGTTCAGAGCACTCTGATTCATAGACGACCTTATTTATGACGTCTTTGACAGCAACGCCTACTTCAAATCCACACTTTAGACCAATTTTGATAGATGGGCAGGATGTATGCCACAAGATCCAACTAAACAAACAAACAAAGAACATGAACATACTGCAGTGTTAATAGTGTTACGGATTTCTGGGTCTTTCTGTCCGTTAACGGTTAAAAATAGTTTAAAATTCGTATTCAAGAAATCAAATAATTCAATTTTGCATTTTGGTGCATCAAAATCCGTCAACTAGAATGGGAGATTCATAGTTTTGGGTTTCGCAATTGGTTAACATAGGGTATTCTAGAAATCTCGAGAAATATTGGTGCTAAGGCTTGCTTAACCTCACTTTTGGGGGACTTATTTCTGGCGGCAAATTTGGCGACGTTCCGGGCATTTGGCGCGATTTTTCTTATAGGGAATTGTAGTGTTCGTTTCTCTGCATTAGAATAGACTAGTGTTACTCATTTACAATTCCATGACCTAATCAAATCTTATGCTTTTTGGGGATTGTTCGTGAAATAGATTCTTCGAGAAGCCCCTCCTAACTTTCGTTCCCTGTTCGTTTTTTCTGTATTAGAATTACGTAATAGCCTACAGTCAAACCTGCCGCTTTATGGGGATTCTTTTTGAAACAGATTCTTCGAGAAGTCACTAAACATTTTGGCGATATATATAAACAGTACGCAGAGAGATCGAAGATTTCGGTTGTCTCATCGAGTTAGTTCGCTGCATTGAGCTCTTAATTGTGCTATTGAAAGCTATGTTTTGCTTGTTCAGAGAAGCTTGTTTTAAAGTGCTACGTGTAAATTCTTCATTGCTGTGCCTTGAGGACAATTTAAGACTTCCCTCGTAATTTTCCACGTAATTTATGCCTGTTGAAGTGTTTTATTTTATGTTAGAAGTAAAATATCTGTGAAAGCGTCTGTAGCTAGTGGACTGTTATTAGCAGGTTACTCGGTGTTAGTGCCTGTGAATCTTGTACGGCTGATTGCTCGAAGAAGTTCTATAAGAAATTAATTTCGTGTCCCATCCTGACAAGTAGACTTTTTACTAGAGCTTTCTATAAGTACTGAACTTTAGAACGACGAACCAAGGAATTAAGCAAAGTTTTCTGCCACAATGCTGTGGAGTGTTGTTTAAAGAAATATTATTTACTAAGTAAACTGAACATTGGCGCAACAGGCCGCGTGAGGCCAATGCACGTGCTGCCTATCAGCGCCTTCGCGATGAGGGACTCTGAGTTGCGGAAGCACATGTCAATTCATATTGGTTAGAATGATGCAAAACCCCAATATTTTGTCTCCAATCAAGCTTGATCTCTCTTTTCTTTAGAATAAATGTATTGTGTGAGTATTCTCTAGATTAAATGTATTTTGTGAGAAAACAACATTTGTGATGGACTGGTCGAAATTCCAGAATGTGTTCGATGAATTATTTCATAGTTAAATATAGTTAGAATATATATTGAAATAATAAAGTTAAAATTTTACTTTAAAATCATGAAAACCGTTTAAATGTTTTAGATTAAAACAGTTTAAAATATTTGTGTGATTTTTTTTTTAAATTTATCTGAAACATGTAACGAAATTCATGTATAATAAATGAATTCCTAATCAATCTTCGAAAGAGAAAATGGAATGTAGTGATAATTTGTACTTACAGGCACCTTTTTTCATCGTCACTCATTTCATTTTCGTATTTTTCTTCAAACTGAAGCACTGTTTGCTTTAGAAGATCTTGCGTCTTGTTTCTTCGTGTTAATTCAGAACAACTGTGAAATGTGTCTTCAACATTAGACTCGATGCATTGGATGTTGCTGGAAATAACTGAAATCGAAGCAAGAGAGAAGTAATAGATAGTAATTTCTACTATATTTTATTTCTAAAAAGTCCCCAGAGATTATTTCTGAATAATTTATATGTTGCAAAGTATCAGTTAGAGAAAGTTTCATTTTCTATTTGATAGACGTCAAATCTTAATAAATTACGTCTTATATTTCTCAAAAATAATTGTATACAGTTGTTGTGTACACTTGATGAAAGGACTTATAATCCACATTTAAATAAATTAATAATTAAATCCATACAAACATAAAAACTAAATACGAACTAGGGAAATATAAACCTACTTCCTGTATTCAAAAAGTAAGAGTTTGAATGACAACTATGAAAAAGCAATTATGTAAAGAAAAACGATATTCTAATGTATGAACTTCGGGTGTTGAGAGATATATGGGGAAAGTTACTCATTAGACATCATGACTTGTTAAGAGCAATTTACACCTACCAATTGGAAATGATATAGTCATAATATAGAGTGCAGTCTCAAGCACAGCTCTATTCAGAATGTAAACTTAGCGAGATGTTGTGAAATTGAGTGCTTATCAAAAGAACTATAATTTATTACTTCCACGCATGCGCATGTAGATTTTCGTTTACATATTTACAAGTTAATTATTCACTGAGATCAATAATATATGTGACATGAAGCGCTATCAGGTAGAAAAGTAGCGAGCTGCGCATTCTACAAATACGCAAGTGAAAGAGGTGCTAATGTTATTTATTTATATATTAATTTATTATTTAGGAATTTAATTTCTTTTTAACAGTAAAAATCATGCAAATGAAGAATGAATAATTTTAAATGACCAAAACAAAAATAGATGTTTTATCAAAGAAACATTCATTTTTTAAATGATTTTGATTTCTTTAATGAAAAGGAATAAACATGTCCCCTTTGAATTATTGTTACCACCTTTTTTTACCATTTATATATTGTTTTAATTTTTAAATTTTTTTTATAAAATTGGAAGATTTATCTGTATTTATAAAATTTTAATTTCTGTTCATAGTAAAGCAGCAGATTAAATTTCTGTTATCTCAAAGTTTAAATTTCTCCTATCTGAGCGTTCGTAGCTTCAAAAAACAGTTTATATGGAAAGTTCTAGTAAACAATTCAGTTAATCAGAAAAAAAAAACGTAAATTTTATTGGCTTCAGAATTTCGACGAACAATCTTCAGCACACAGTTCACATTACTTAAGCAGCAATAACTCACTTTTCAGCTGATTTCACTTTTTCGGATACTGTATATCGTGTACAGTGGCGTAACCAGCATTTTCTCAAGGAGGGGGTTCTTTTTTCTGGGTATGTATACATATAAACCCACACAAACGCACACACACACACACACACACACACACACACACACATAATATTACACACACATGAGTGAGCGTTGTTGAATCACACAAGTTCATACTTTCCATAACAAATTATTTTTATAAACAAAACTATTTTCAATTAGTGCATTGACAGATCCAGGGAGGGTAGAGAACAGGGCACGAATCTTTGTGGACTCGCAAAGAGTACCACTTTCACTCTTCCTAATGAGTCTCCTAATTGCAAGGTTGTTTTTTAAAGATTTATTTTCAGATTCATGAAAAAAAGCAGTTGCAATTTTAAACAACTTCGTTGAGAAAAGATTATGTTTGTTATGCACACTTTTTCTCAGCATGTGAAAATAAATGTGTAATGAATAGCCTAATTTTGCTCATCCCACTTATTTTCAAGGGGAGAAGTTAAACCCCTACCCCACCCCCGTGGGACAATCCACTCATCGCGCATAATAAGATCCCTCTACAATTTAAAACCTTAGTGGAAATTATCGGACTGAACTCCCATTTGCTCCTCAGAATAAAATCATGAAGGATCCACAAACAGTTACAAAATAGCCCTCGAAAAAGTAAGAAAGGAGAAACGACGCTTTTCCAATGCAAACTGACACTGAGCGTTAGAGCTGTCAATTTAGCTTTGTCTAAGAGCTCACTGGAAACTGACTGAGCTCAGCTGCTCGAGCAGAATCTGCCTTTATTACGTAGCCTTTCCGATCTTTTGAGCAAATTCCACTAGATGATATTTCAGGAATGGCCCCCCACCGATCGCTAACTTTGATTGCGAAATACTACTGCTATCGCATAATGCCTATGAAGAAAAGCAAATATTACAGGCCTCATTGAAGAAAATCGCCAAACATTGCGAATATCAAAGTGTCGTCAAATTTGGCTAGAAATGTAAGTTTTTTAAACTGAAGTCAGCTAATCGATATTGTCAATATTTCGAGAGAAGCTGCTAAACCCTAAATTAATCAATGGGGAAACCAAAAATTTTTTCTCTCGCGTTCTAGCCTATCGATTTACATGCAAGAAATTACTCGATATGTAGAATACGGATTTTAGACTAAATTTAACCCCTGGAGAACAGCCTGGAGAGCAGTAGCGGATTGTGCTGTAGCCACAAGCAATACCAGCGCAACGTGTGGATAAAAGTAATGACTTTTTAAGTATATGTAAAAGCAAAGAATCGTTCATACATAATCTCCAGTTTAAAAATTAGGCAAATATTATAGAAAAAAAAACGAACGAAAGTGAAAAGTAAAAGACACCTTGAAATATTTAATTTTCTTCATCTTAGACTTCGTGTATGTAATCTCTTTTCTCTCGGAATTTCTTAAAATCATCAAGGTCGTCAGAACATTTCTCTCTAATAGGCAAAATGCAATCTACTAACTCTTTAGAATCTCTAAAACAGAAAATAAAATATTTAATGTGTGAAATTCACCATAAAAGTCAAAGGTAGGACCGGACTGGCTCCTTTTGGGGCCCTCGGATACAGTTTGAAAAGAGGCTCCTTACTGATCAATTTAGAGGGAACAGAATGTTATATTATGGACATTTGGAAATTTCCTATAATATTTGGAATTTAACGTTCCTAAAAACAAAAAATTAACTATTTTAGAGATTTCGGGGCCCCTAAATCTTGGAGGGAGGTCCTCTCGAGCCGCGGGGCTCCCAGGGTCCTTTCGCTGTGCCACTGCGTAAAGACATAAGATTACTGGGAAATAAATAATCCAGTTTCTCTGATATATATATATATATATATATATATATATATATATACATATATATATATATATATATATATATATATATATATATATTTATATATATATATATATATATATATATATATATATATATATATATATATATTTATATATATATATATATATATAGTCGGTCTAATTTAAGCACGTTTTGCAAAGCATACAACTGTTTCTATATGTTAACCTGTAATCAATGTAAAATAGCTTATATTGGCCAAACTAGTAATCCTTTACACCTTCGTATTAATCTACATCGAAATCATGTTAAGAACTATCCTAGTAATCTTTCTGGTAATAACTTTGAGTATGAACATTTTCATATGCATGGGTTCAATAATATTAATATCTCTATTCTATCTATAAAGAAGAACCATCATGAACGTTTATTTTTAGAAAACTACTTCATCCAGTTTCATAATACTAGTTATCCGTATGGTCTAAACCAATTAGTACATAATAAACAATTAATATATTATACTAGCACTACTAACATAAATAAATATTCTCCAATCTATAATACTTTAAACTTGTCTATATATAATAAAACAATTAGAACTTCTAGAGGTAAACGTAAAAAGTGTAATAGTCCTAAGTATTCTAATAGTTATATAAAATCTGCTATTTTAAAATTATATAATTACTATACCAGTACTTATAATTGGATTAATATACGTACTTTCATTTACTCCATTAAAAAGAAACTTTTAGTTAAGTATTTTTCTATTTTTTCAAATCTTAACATTTCTGGACATTTTTCTCACCTATTCTTCGATCTCATTGTTGCACGAGCCACTGCACTTACCGTAAACCTAACCAATAAAAGTAATAATACACCTTCTAATTCTAACTTAATAATTACTTTCACAAATCCTGCATTCAATAACTTAAACTTCAATACAATATTTTCTAATAATAACACTTACTTTCCCATCAAAAATGTCATTATTAAAAAGTCCTTTAAATATCCCCTACCCTTTGGTAGGAAACTATTTAACTATAACTCCTTTTCAAACACATATAACCCTTCTGATACACCACCCTGTATATGCAATGATAATCACTATAGGAACTTCATTAATAGGGATTATGGACACATCATTACTGGAGATCTAGCTATCGTAAAAGATATTAGGCTAAAAAAACTCATGCAGAAGGGCTCTAAACACTGTATTCTTTCAAAACACTCTCTTAGTGGCATTGTAACACAATTAACATATGATTTAGATTTTTGCATATATAATACTGCCTTAAAATACAGCACTCCTATTGAAGCCTTCACTACCTGGAAAGTAAAAGTACTTTCATTCTTTAAGCAAAATATTGCTAAATATGTAAAATATAGTTCTCCTGTCAATAGTCAATTTCATATTCAAATAGACTTTATAAAACAGTATTTCATAATTACTTATGTAGATAAATCATCCAATAACTATGCCTTTATTTGTAAACAGTTATATCATAGCTTGTTAGCCTCTACAATTGTAAATAACAGTATCTATTCCTCTACTAATTTGTCTACTGTAGTTTGTAACAAAAAAATTCTGGCTTTTTATAAACTTCTCAACCTACAACATAATAATCTACACTATCCTTATATTGTACTAATCCCTAAATTTCATAAATCGCCTTTAAAAATTCGAACTGTTACAATAGGATGTAATACATATAGCAATGTAGCAAGTAAACTTCTATTAAAGATACTGTCTGTTATGCATGAGTATTATATAAAACGTAATGATTACTCTATCTCTATAGGAAATAGTTATGATCTACGCAATACAATATGTACTATTAGTAATATTACCTCTTTATATACCTATGATTTTAAAGATCTATTCAACAATATTCCACTTGACGACCTTTACAATGTAATTAATGAATTATTTGAAACTTGCGTTAACAATATTCAGCTCCCTTCCCATGTTGATGTAACATATTTCAGTTGTCTATCTAAATTTATTATCTATAATAATTTTATTCTACATAACAATAAAATATATCTACAAAATCATGGTATACCACAAGGTGGTTCAGCATCTAGCTACCTTGCAGATCTTTACTTATATTACTATGAAAAAGAATATACTAATACACACATCATTCTTAAACGATATATAGATGATATCTTACTTGTAAACACTACTAATAATAATAACATTATCTTCCCCATAAAATATCCATCTGCTCTGGAATTAATTAAAAATGATATGCTTAACAATTCTGTTAGTTTTCTAGATCTAAGTATCTCCATCACTCCTAGAAATAGCCTTAGTTTCAATATATATGATAAGCGTAAAGATTTTAGCTTTAAAGTAAATAGCTTTACTCATTTTTCCTCCTGCTTACATAAATCTGTATTTCGCAATATCATCTATAATTACTGCTGTAGAATCAAGTTTCTATGTTTTGATGATTTCAAAGTCTCCAATTTTAAATCTCTATTTCTGTCAGCTAGACAATACAACGATCCCACTAAGTTCCTAAAATCCATTATATACAATTCTTGAAAATGATATGTCTAATGTCTTTGTTAATTTACTGGAGGTTGGGTGGGGTTTTGGTTTGGTTTTAAGGTTGTAATTGGATGGTTGGGTTGGGCGGAGGAAGTTTTTCTCTTATATATAAAAAAAAAAGTAATATGTTTAAAAACAATTTGGATGTGTTTATGCATGCATATATATATCTGGAGGAATTAAAAAAAAAAAAAAGAAAAAAGAAAAAAAAAAACGGGGTTCCTATATTGTGATTATTTTGTTCTAAACATTATTTTTTTCTTATTTACTAGATTAATCTTCTGTCATACAATAACTTATTATACATACTTAGTCAATAATAATAATCATTATATTTTTTAAACAATATGTTATATTTAATTTTGCTATAATATTTATTTTATTCAATCTTTTAAATTTATTATTATTCAATATATATTTATTATATTAATATACCTGGATATTCTTAAAATTTAATAATATTGCCTATTAGTATTTGGCAACTCCTAAACTTTCTTCTTTCCACTTTTACACATTTATTTAGTGGCAACACCATTTTTCACTTTTTACAATTCTTAGCATTGGCAACACATATCAACTGTTCAAAATAAATTTCCATGTGCTCAAGGTATGGTATGTAAAATTATCTTTCTAATTTTTGTTATCTTTTTGATTTCTTCTTTCCTTTATATAGTAGGGTAGGGCCCAGATGTGTGGAGTTAATATCTCTTCTCATATGCCACACAACCGAAACCCTACTATTTGGTTTACTGTAAATTATAATCCACTGTTTGTGGTCCCTGAAGATGGTGACAGTGGTTATAATTTCCGTTCCATTATACTATCACAATAATTCTTGCACTTTATTTGGTTTCAAAATCTGGTTTCTAATTCTTGATAATAGCTGTTACTTTTATGCGAGATATGTCTTATTTGTAGTATGTTTTGTGTTTTACTTGTTAGTTATATATATATATATATATATATATATATATATATATATATATATATATATATATATATATATATAGATATAGATAGATAGATAGATAGATAGATAGATAGATAGATAGATATCAAATTGCTCTAATTATAAAGTAGAATATAAATTCTTCGGGGGCCTCGGAGAGGCCCCTTTCAGCTGGGGGATCTCGGCATTCGCCAACCAGCCGATCTGGTATGTCCAGGTCTGGTCAAAGAGAGCATAAATGCCATTCGAAAATCGCATGTACAGTGTGAAAAAAAAAATCTAAAGAATTTGAATCTAAATATGTTAAGTTTTACATTTTACTGAAGAAACCTGTTTAGATTTGTGTTTCTGGTTGATGTTTTGTACTCTACTGCAAACCAGACGATTCTTTTCTGAAAAGATATAACAGGCTAAAACGGGCACTTGCTGGAATTCCAGTTTAAGTGCACTGATTTTCGTGAATCTCTCTTTATTGAATTTGAAATTTTCAGTTTTGTTTTAATTAGCTTTCTTTGTGTTTTTTTTCGATTGTAAGAAAATATAATGGCTAAATATTATCGTAAAATTCAATATTATTTCCCAAGAATGAAAAAAAATGAGAAATAAAGAAATCGCAACTCAACCTATTTTCTCTCGTAGCTTGATAAAGCAATTCTCACTCATGTCCAGTTTTCAGTGAATGATTTTTTAAATTTTTGTTTAAATTAAAATTAAAATTGTACTGTACCTTTAAGGAATCTTGTACCCTTTAGCAGTAGCGAAAATCGAAAAAAGTAATTTCATGTATATGATCCCATATTTACAATAATAATTTATATACATGTAAGAAATTTGTATAACAATGCAATGGCTTTTTCTTTTTACATTAATCAATGTCTTCAAAAGCTTTCCAAGTTTATTAGGAAATTTAAATTATTAGCAGATTAAAAGCAATTACTTTTTATTTGTGATTCACTACGAGCAAGCAGTCTAACACATGCATTTATACCTATTTTTATAACCCTATATTTATATCTATTTTTATACCCGAAATTATATAATTTTTAATTTATAAATTATTTAATTTGTGAATTAGCGAAATATAATTAATTATTATTTTTCTGTAGCTAATATATGTGACATTTACATTAGAATAGGTCATTTTAATTATGTATTTTCTATGGACTTTATGGACTTATTTGGACTTTATGGACTTATTTGGACTTTATGGACTTTATGGACTTATTTGGACTTTATGGACTTTATGGACTTATGGATTATATAATGTTTTAATTTTTAAATTTTTTTATAAGTTTTGATCGCCTAGTCGGAGATCAAAACTCGAGAGTATATATAGAAATAAATATTGTCTGTAAAATGATTTTTATGTGCGTTAGGCTGTGCGCAGTGAAATAAATTTGTAAAATAGTTGTTTTAATGAATTTTTAAATTAATTAACTTAAAAAACTTTTGAAGCCAAAAATGTAAATTGAAAAGTCGTTCTGTTGATGTACAAAATTTCTTTCGTGTAAATAAATTATTTTTGTAAATGCAGGATCATGTACATAAAATATTTTTTTTTCGACTTCCGATATTTTTAATGGGTTCCAACTTGACCTGCCAAGGGAAAAGCTCCAATACCTACGGAATAAACTGGTACACACTCGGTAAAACGTAAAACGAAGTCAGATCCGCACTCAAGACAAATCGATTGTATTTTTACCAGCAAGTTTAAACAAAGACAGTAACCTACTCCCGCACAATGTAAAACTTAAAACAGTTATACGAACACTGAATGAAACATTAAGTATGGGTATAATTTGACCTGCATTTTTGGAATTTGCATACTTTTTTTTAAATAACGGGCGGGAACTTGCCGATTAGGTATTGTCCCTTACAACGGCCCGAAAGTGTGATCATTTTATTATGGGGGCACCCAGTGGGCGGTCTGCGTTACCCCTTATGAAATGACGCACACAATTACAACCACGCCCAGTCGGAGATCAAAACTCGGCCGCTGGGATTTAACCCGAAACCGGAGTACGGTGCTTTACCCACCATACAACACGGTCAGCCGGAATTTGCATACCCCGTCTAAAGAATTCCGAATAACTGAAATGGGTCGCCGTACACTAATGAGGTTTTCAGCCTTTCATCATAAAATGTCTCAGAGAAATCTTTCAAAAAGATTAGTTTGGGCTTTACATGAATTTGAATGTGAATGTTTCATGCAAGAGAAGAATAAAGGATTTTCTTTCGTAATTTCTGCATGATACCTTAAAAGCGATAATCAGGCGTGATTTTTTTTTCACGCCTGATCTCCATAGCTCTGAGACCTTTTTTATGATAAAAGTCTAAAATTTTGTGCATCATCTCCTTAGTATACGCTAGAGATGAGACGGTGAATGGAATGTAACCAATCTTGGCATATGGACTAAACATAAGATGAGCTCAAAGATTGTTTTTAAAAAAAATGTTCATAAATATCCACTAAAAAGTGCTTTGCGTAAAAACCAGCACATTTACAATTTAACAATGAAAATGGCTAATTCGAGACGTAGAAAAAAAATTCAACATTGATTTAATTTTGGACCATATATTAACTAATTTGGGTTATTTTTTGAACTAAATTTACCGTTCACAGCCCTAGTTTGTGGACATTTGTTGAACTAAACTTTTTAAAAAGATTTCAGCGTATCTTGTGTACTGCTCCTACGCCAATTTTGATGACAATCGGCTTATCTGTTTCAGCTGCAAAATGCTGTTTGTGTATATATATATATATGTATATATATATATATATATATATATATATATATATATATATATATATATATATATTGGTCTACATTTTAAAGTACCCTTCAGAAACAAATCAATTTGTCCCCAGTCGCAAAAATTTCCATTACCTATAAAATCTGCCTTACCAAATCTTTTCATTTTCGGAACAATTTTAGAGAATTCAGAGCATTTTTGCACTTTCTGATTTTTAGCCAGAAACAATTTTTTTTTTTTAACTTATTATTTTTATTTTCAAAATTTCCTTATTCAGAGAATATTTTACAATAATCTAAAAAAATAATAATAACGTCAGATAAAATATCGACCACCAAACTGTTCAGTGTTATTATACTATTATACTACCATTTGGCAGCATTGACAATTTGTTTACACTGCAATGCATTTCCTGTTTGTTCCAACAACATTGTTTGTTACATATTTGTTTAAGCGTGCAACAAAACTGAATGTGACTACAACTTTGGTAACATTAGAATGCATTTCTTCTTTATTTCAATCCGGAATTTTGATTTTAGCTGCTTTTCTATGTATATTATATTTATATTTGGGTTTGTATTTGATTTGAATAACCTGACGATTAAATTGAAAATTTTGTTTTTACTAAATGAAACGAGACTGGTATCAAAAGTGTTGGATCTTTTGTCAATAATATAAATTGTGATGATTAAAAACTAAATTGCTTGAAACTGCGGACTAATTTGCGAGTTTTGAGGGGCATTGTCTAAGAAAGAATTTCTCCATTAAAAATGGAACTAAATGGATCTTTCAAACTAGTCCTTTCACAAGTAGAGCTATTTTATAAAAAGGAAAATATCCCAATCATCCACTAAAAAGATAACTTGGGAAAAAACTAAAGCTTTTTGATGATAATGCAAAACATTAAGGCGTGCATTTTTTCGTTAGCTTGCTGCCCTCATATTGGAGAAGTCATTTTGTTTCATGTTGACACGGAAATGATTATATGAAGTTCACGCAGTTTTCTGTTACACTTATAATTTCCTAATGCTACACAAGGTATAACATAAAATCCATCAGAAACATTACAAAAAGGATGTAGGATGACCAAACTGTCATACACGATTAAAATTTCTCTAATTGATCAGCAAGCAGAGCAACCCAGACTGCATATAAACTTAAATAAAGCTTGACATTTCTTTGAATTTGACGTATTAATACAAGCTTGGCAGTTCAATTCATTTTAAGCTTGCAGCAAGCTTGGAATTTGAGTCATTTGAGCTATCAAGCTTGAATACAACTTGATTACTGCTTGATTTGGAAAGCCCCATCCGCATAACAAATAATTTATCATCAGTCATAAATGTACTTGATCAAGAATTTAAATTTAAAAAAAAAGATTCTATATTTCCAAATATGGAAATTCTTCAAAATAAAATACAATAATACTACGAAATTGATTTAAAAATCCGTCGTTTGTCGCGATTTTGGACAGTATTGCCCAACATGAGTTTCGCGATATTGAAAGTTTTAAAACGTGTGCTGCTTTTAAGTTTATATTATGCTTCTTTCCCTATTAGTAGAGTCTATAAATCACACATAACATTATTTTCATTTTGATTCATCCCATTGAAAAATAAATGAAAGAAATCGGCATCAGGCACTGGTCGATCTCGCCTGAAAACGGCGTGACAACCATGACAGTCACTTCAAACTTTAGTGGTGCCAGCGCGAGGCAGATTGGCGGACCGGTTAAAACGCTGGCCTCCCAACCCTTAGGTACCGAGTTCTATCCCAGCCACGAATGCTTAATGGAAACAGATTGCATTAACTTAAAATTTCAGCATAGAGGGGAAAAAACGTAATAAAATATGTGGGGCGAGTTCGAAGACGTGCGCCCCGCCCCGTGTTTTTAAGAAATTTTTTTAGAAAAATTTTTTAAGCTTGAAATTAAGCTTGCTATGTCAAGCGCGCGCTCGTAATAGAATTATGTTTTCCATGACTTTGAGATTGTCTGGCGGGGGTTTGCCACGATAGAAAAGTGTCTGGCAAGGGACAAAGTGATTTCTAGTACTGCGAAGAAGAACATATAAAAAATTAACATTTGTGAAATGAGGAAAATGTTCTGCAATTTTAAACACCTTTGCCACCTCTTACCTGCCAAAGCCACGATCATCCAAAATTTATAGTGGTCGATTGTTCCTACCTCTATTGGGGAATATGCGCAGAGAAAGTTTCAGCTTTTATACCATGACAAAGGTCTGGCGGCCGCGGGCTCTTGCTCTACTTCATTTATCCCACCACCTTCACCGAAAGAAGATACACCGTTCTATAGAATGTCAGTAAAAAGGTTCTTTATTAAAAAGTCTTCGTCTTTGCGAAGCTTTTCTGTTTTATAATCAAACATCTTTGCCATGTTGGACTTGTTGGATAAATTTATTAAAGGTTAACGTTTTATTTGTTTCACACTTGTGTATTTTTATTTTCTTAATAGTAAGAACGTCAAAAATCACTTCATTTCTCGCTTGATTGTAGCATTTTAGGACATAAGTAACAACAATGGATATTGTTGCTATGTTAACTAACTGATAATGTTTAATTTGAAATCGAATTAATTGTTCTTCGAATTTTATATGTTATGCATTTAAAACTGAATTAGTAAGTTAAATGCTAACAAACTTTGACGAAAAACATTACATCATTATCAAGATAGCTTTTGCAAACTTGAAATATGAAACCACATGCGAAGATATGCTTTATTCACGAGAAAAAAGAAATTGCTGAATTTAACAGATAAATCTATTTAATTATTATTTTTTCATTAGTATTAGTTGTTTTAACTAAAAAATGTGTACTTCAGCTCATAGAAATATGAAAGTGAGCACCAATATTCTTTAACATTATGTAAATGAATCGTAAATTTCTGTTCTACGTTTAAATATTCTAGGAAATGTATGATATTTTAAAAATTATTATATTTTATTCTTTAATAATGGTTTTATTAATTTACTTGTGCTTATAAAGTCAGATTCTAAAAACATTAGTATAGTGATTGTTTAAGTTATTTCCACAGTTAAAAATTATTCCTTCTAAATGTCATCTTTAAACTCATACAAAATAATTATTTAATGAGTCAATAATGCTGTAATAAAAGATGTATAGAAAATATATTTATTACATGCATTAGTAAACAACCTTGTTTCACTGCACATTCCCAGGAAACTTCTTATTATGTACAGATACCATTCTAAAATATGCTGAAGTACATTTGGTAAATGAACACTTTTCTGGATTACATATGAAATCAAGTTTAAACGATTTAACATTCTTAAAGACCTGAGGGCTTGAGTAAATTTGTGCAACAAATGCTTAGAATTTGAAATTTCTAAAGTATATCGAGGTTTATGAATTTCATAAAATTTCGCTTTACTCTTCTTAACTAATTTGCCCACTGTTGTTAAGTTAGTTAATACTATCTTTCACGGAAGCTTTGAAGCTCAGAACACTCTGTAAATACAAAGTGACTATTCACGTATTCATCGCAAGCTGAGTTGATTAGCATCACTATTTAGCGCTTGAGTGGGTTGTTGCAAACATTAGAGTTTGTAACTTCACGTTTACGTTTAAAGACTCGAAAATTTAATTTACATGCTGTTAAAGTATGCTTGAAAAGTTTGAAAGTTATGTGAAGTACTTCAAGAATTATTACAATTCTTATAATCTAAATTTACTTTAAATTCAAAAATTAATTATATTTACCGTTAATAAATATTATTATTATTATAATTATTTTGCACGAAAAATATAACATTATTAAATAATCCCAAGAAAAAAAATTAAAAATGTTTAAAGAATGTGTCCAAGAAAAAAGATAAAGAAATGTAGCATAAATTGTTAGTGACAATTTTTTGCATATCATTAATACATACAATATAAGTAAAATTTTATAATACGGGTGAAGAAATTGCCCAAACTTTGATATTTAAACGTACACGATATGTGCTCAAAGCACTAAAAATAATCGTGAAAAAGTCTATTAATTGGCGATTTTAATGGTAAAGCAGCAAATTTAATTACGGAAGTGATTCAAAATAGCCAGTAAAGGGTTGCAAACTATTGCAAAATATCAAAGTTGTTTTCGATATTTTTTCTTGTTTCTAAATGTGCTCTTTGTGTTAAATGTGCTAATTTTGCAGAAGTTTTAAATAAATAAAAATAAATACTTGATGTCATATCATTTACAGCGCATGTACCAATGTAGGTGACAATCTGCTCACCAGTTTTACCTGCAAGATGCTATTTATAGTAGAAGGTAAATAATATTTCCCTTGTATGTACATTTAAAAAAAATGTTATTTAAAAACTGTAGCCTCAGATCTTTGCATAAGTTGCTATTATTTAGGAGAAGGACGGAAAGGCCTTGCATATACTGTAATTTAGCAAAATTCAGATTTAATTTTAAACAATTTGGCAGTCATAAAAATGGCAGTTTTCGTATACCAGAAGCTCATTGTGTTAAAATAATTAACTTTCAATATGCAGGGTGAACGTAATTTAAAAAGAAGTATTTAGAGCCCGATTGTGCAAAAGCCCTTGTGCCAAATTAAATCGATTTTGAAGTAAATACTAATTGGATTAGGGAGCTATTGTTAAAAGACATATAGTTAAGATTTCTCCACTAGGTACCAAATTGCCGCTGTATGGTACATTCCGGTGATAAAATAAGCATTGAAAGTACTTAAAGTTAACATTTTACAAGAATTTTGATACTGAGAAAACATTTTCTATTCACCTTTGCATTTTATTGTTAATAAAAGCATTTTAGCTATGACTCTTATACCCAGAAATGCGTTGTAGTAAATATGCATAATTTCATAGAGAAAAGTGGTGGTGATGCAAAAACTTATGCAAACTTTAGTCAGCTCACACTGAAACCATTGCTATTAAATAGTACCAGATTTAATTATTATTATATCTGGAACGAACAGAAATCTAAGGAAACGAACAGAATGTGTCGAATTCAATCATGTAGTACATTTTCCTGTTTGTGATTTGCTGAGAAATGTTCGCTATAATAAGTTTATGTGATAGTGATTTGGCAGTAAAACTTTACTATCAAATAAGTAAAAATGCTTCTTCTGCTCTTGTTCAATATTGAAGGTTGAAGGGCATAAGGAAAATTCCAATGACTGTCGGAGGTTTGCGAAAAATGCTTATATGTTTTGAAAATTATCGAACCTTGCATGTGTTACCATTACGAGAGCGAAAATGCTAACTCTTTGTACATTTTATGCCTATTTTACTTCGAAAATGAACCCCTTTTGTCGAAAATTCGATCTATTTTTTTAATTAAACCTCATGGTCTAATTAGTTTCCACTTTCAGTTTGGTACCCCAATTTTCTCACAGTTGGGTTCTAAACATCTCCACTTTTATTATGGCTACACTGTACTTCAAAAAATTATTTTTGAAATTTTTGTCAATCAAAAACAGGGAATTTTTTTTCTTTCCTTTTCTCCTTCTTCTTCTTCATTTTTGTTTGTTAGACAAATATGAGTCTACTGTTGAAAATTTGTGCTAGATTTTTTTAACTTTTCTAGAGTAAAAAAAACTCTGAGACTTGACACGTAATACATCAACATAACAAGAAATGTATGACAAAGTTATAAAGATTTTACAAGACATCGCCTAGTTCTTGAATTTTAGCGTAAAGCGCATTTTTAATGCACTTCATAATATAAATTTCAAAACTATCAAATGACAACACTTCTAAAAAGAAATTTTCATGAGAAAAAATATTTTCATAAATATTGCCTCTCATGATACTTATAAAATATTGGTTAAAAGATCTGAAGGGAAAAAAGAGATATCTAGTATATTTATTTATTTATTTCTGCATAACTACGCTGTGCATTATTTAGAATACTGCACAAAACCATTTAAAAGCATACGTTCTTAAATAAAAAGATGCTGATTTTTTTGTTAAATATTTTTATTTTACTTAGAATTATAATAGAAATTCCCTGTTGAAAAGTACTGTAATATTCGCAAAATGAAATTAAACATTTATACTCACCATAATTCAACTTAAGAAATAATCAGTAATTTTGATTCGGGTGACAGTTACTGTTTAGAATGTATTAGAAATCATGTCTTTTAAAGAAAAATGATATACACATGAATAGCATTTACGCTTTTGGCAGATAAAAATTTGTCTTAAGAGATTTTTAGAAATTTTTAAAAGAAAAGTATTCCCCTTGGGCAAGAAACGAATCTCAAGTAGAGATAATTATGAAAGATTTGAAATTGCAGCAGTTCGTTATAGGTTTACAAATTTAATTTACATCCCGGTGAGATTTATATGATCGTACTTCATAATAAGTGTTTGAAAAATAAATAAAAATCGGCTTTTACCGTGAATCCGTTGAGCAGATTTTTTTGTGAATTTCTAAGTAATATAATGCTTCGAAAATAAAATGGAATGTAAAACTCTCTCTCATTATTGTTTCAAACTAATCTGTATGATAAATAATGTATTTTTACTGACACTTACTTCTATGATGATTCTAAACATCATGATAAAATAGGCAGAAAAGAAATGGAAATATACTATATCATGACAAAAATAAAAAGCAAAAACATAATTGAAGAAATTAGTTATGAAGCATATCAAAATCCTAATATCGTAATCTATAATACTGAATGATTTTGGAAATCGGAAAAGAAATAGCTTTTTCGTTATGCATATAGCAAATAAAGTATATATATACGTATATACTTTATTAGAGATAATTATGAAAGTTGTGAACATTTCTATAAATATTCTGAAATGTACATTAATAATGACGTGCTTGATTTTTTAAGGATTTTTTTTTTTAGATTTTAGTGTATGTATATATATATATATATATATATTCCAAAGTAATTGGAATATCGAATTTGAAATCAGCTGATATCTCTGAATTTTTCCAATTTTTTATACGTATTATATTCTAGCTTGTGACCTGGTTCTGAGTCCGCGAAAGCGGTTGAATTTAAAGGACAGCTATATTTTACGCCGTTGTTGAAGGAAAAAAAAAGACTCTTTTTTTGTTCCTTTGTTTTGCACGAGACGATTATTGAAAATAAACTGAAGTAAAAACAAATGCAAACGGTTAAGCTTTGCACTTCCGAACAAAACTTCCCAATAAAAAATTTTTGCACGTGTCATCCGAATAATATAGGAAAATTTTCCATTCGACTTTGATTTTCAACTCGAATTCCTCCTTTTAGAGTTACTCTCACAATTCTTTATTTTCATTGATCTCATAGGACGGGCATAACAAGTTGTATTTCACCTGTGATCACATTACCCCCTTTCGGAATCTTTGACATTCAAAAGAAGGCATCTAACCACTGCTGTGCTGTTTCCACTATTACATCAGCCCATTAAATTAGTTACAGCAATCATTCTCGAAAGAAGAAAAAAAAAAGAAATGAAAATTACCTTCGAATTACTTATTCTCTTCACACAAAGGGAGTTTGACAGAAGTTGCGAAAATTCTTCGTTCCCTTCTAATTCATTAGTGCCTTTTAAAGATTCGAATTTTAAAGATTCTGCTATTCCTTCTTAATATTATATGATTCTGAAATTATTTCCGCAAATTTGAAGACCAGTGAGTTGTTTAGACGTGTTATATAAAAGAAAAATAATTTAAAGGTTTAAAATACATATACAAAGACGTAATAGTTAATTTAACCCTGTACCGGATTTGCCCGGGCTGAGCTCGGGCAGATAAAACTTTCTATTCTGGATTATCCCGGTGTAGCTCGGGCAGTGGAAATTTTTAATATTCACGTATTCTTTTCCGAATTATTTCGTTTTCCTTTCAAACACTTAAATTACTTGTCTACCCACTAGATGACATCACTGTACACGATTTAGGATATCTTATATGAGAATAGTTCTATTATATTTTAGAAACGTATCTATGCCAAAATATGCATTTAAAAAATTAACATTTTTTTGACCCTCCAATTCGAAAAATATTGAACCGACAAAGGGTTAAATTTTTAAAGTATAATTCCATTCGCTAGAATTATGTATCAAGCATATGGATTTGAGTTCGAAGCAATTAACATTTTTCGGAACAATTTATCTTCTGTAAAAATAGTTGCTTCATTTTAAATTTATCTGAATGCTTTCAATATAATTTCAATAAACGTCACTCCTTGAAATATCGGGAAAGTGAAAAAAAAATGTTATACGTTAAACTAATTTTAGCTTATTTATTCGTAAATAAAGTAATTAATTTTATGATTACAAGACTTAGTTGGCACTCTTTCTTTATTATTTAATGGACACTTACATATTCTACTACTTATAGAATAGATATTCTCAAACGCATTTTCTTGAATCAAGGTGTCAGTAAATTAAGAATCTTTGTCTCATTTAAGATATATGTCTTCTCCAACTACATACGTTAATCCTTATAAATAAAAATGAAATTCTGTTTGTTTGTTTGTTTGTTTGTTTGTTTATTTGTTTGTTTGTTTGTTTGTGGATTTGATTCGTATACAAATCCACAAAAATGGACCTATCAGCCTGAAATTTTGCACAGATATGTAAAATAATATAGAATAAATGATAGTCCACTTTAAAACTTTGAAAGTCCACCCGTTCCCGGAATTTAAGAGATTTTTTATGTTCTCCACGCAAAAAGCTTTCCGTAATTGTAACCCCTGTAGTGAAAAAAGTGTGAAATAAGGATCGTGGTTGCCATGTGTGGCGATTTTGCCGAATAAAATGTTTTAAATTCTCAAAGTAAAAATAAAAGAATAATAATGATTTTTTTTTGTTAGTTTATATTCGTAAGGTTATTTTTTTTAAATTATAATATCGTGTGCATGGGAAATCGGAGCAGGAATGAAATGTTTTATACGCAAAACAATAAGAATTGAAGATTTCCGAGGCTAATATGTTAAAATTTTTTAGTTTGGCGAAAAAATAAAATGGCTCAAATGCCGAGAAAGTGAGTTCTAGCGGTTTGCACTGTTTCCGGCTTGGCAATTTACTGAGAGCTTAAGGAAACGGATTTTTGAAAACAAGTGCAAAGGTTTTATTAGAATACAGCGTTAAATTTTAATGATCCGTGCGGAAATAATGCAGTTATTAAGGGATTTCAAGCGATCTATCTTCAGCATTCTCGCCAATTGAGTGCATTGATTTAAGTTGGGGGAATTCCGCCAAATTTCAGATAATTGAAATCTTCGCATATAGTACATCGGAGTAACGATGAATAAAACACGTTATAGTTGATAATTTAAAAAATGCGGCTGTATTAAATGATTCCACTTTTCAAAAAAGTGTTTACTGGTCAGGTCGAACCATTTCCAATTTGATTGCTGCTAAGTCAATGCTTCGAATGATTCCCTGAAAAAACTCTTGCAAAATGGCGTATATTGGCACTTTGGCGAGGCTTAGATTTGAAACTGGATTTTATTTGAGACTGGTATCTATATTAATAAAACAATGTGTGTAAACTGTTTTGTTTGTCTGTGTCTCGCGTAGCTCGCAAACGGGTGATCGTAGACCTACCAAGTTTTGAACGGAAATTCTCCATGACAGGTCCCGACACACCTCGAAGCGATTTTTTCAAAATTCGAACTATTTTAGGAAATATCGATAAAAACGTATCGCAAAAGGCTAATTTTTGCTTTCCGCCATTTCGTAATTGTAACCCCACAGTGCATTAAGCGACAATTAAGCTTATCTAGGTTGCCACATTCGGCAGTTCATTAAATGATTCAGACTCTTGAAGTAAAAATAAAAGAATAACGATTTTTTTTTATTTTGACTAGATTATTTGTAAGGTTGTTTTTAAATTAAAATATCGTGTGCATGTGAAATCAGAGCGGGAATGAAATGATTTATACTCAAAAGAAAAATAGAATTTGGAAATTTTCCGAAAATAAATGTGCAACTTTTTAATTGGGCGAAAAATAAAAGGGGTTGATGTGCGATTTTGAGGAGGATTCTAACGCTTGGCGCTATTTATCGTAATTTAATAGTCTGCTATTTGGGTTATGAATACACCTGCGTATAAGTTGTTGAAATTTTCATTCAGTTGGAATTGTGCATTTTTCTGAGCAGCTTTATTGCATCTATTTCTAATATATTACATCCAGAAAAAAGGATGTTAGAAATATCAATTTTAATTTTGTTTAATCACACTCATGAATAATGATACACTTTCCAACTTAATAAAATAAGGAACGAAAATAGGGAAGACCTATGGATTATAACTCTTTTTATATATAGCACTTTAGTGCGTATTTAAAATCTGAAAGTGTGTCAGATTTTCTATGATTCTAGCGCTTGGCGCAATTTAATGAGAGGGTATTTTTAAAAACAAGCGTAGGTTATCTTATAAATAAAAATGAAATTCTGTTTGTCAATTTGTTGATTTGGGTAGTATACAATTCCACAAAAATGGACCTGTCAGCCTGAAATTTTACACAGATATATGTAAAATAATATAGAATAAATGATAGTCCACTTTAAAACTTTGAAAGTCCACCCGTTCCCGGAATTTAAGAGATTTTTTATGTTCTCCACGCAGAAAGCTTTATGTAATTGTAACCCCTGTAGTGAAAGTGTGAAATAAGCATCTTGGTTGCCATGTGTGGCGATTTTGCCGAATAAAATGTTTTAAATTCTTAAAGTGAAAATAAAAGAATAATAATGATTTTTTTAGTTTATATTTGTAAGGTTATTTTTTTAATTATAATATCGTGTGCGCATAAGAAATGAGAGCAGGAATGAAATGTTTTATACGCAAAACAATGAGGATCGAAGATTTCCGAGACTAATATGTAAATTTTTTTAGTTTGGCGAAAAATAAAATGGCTGATAGGCCGATTTTTAGAAAGTGAGTTCTAGCGGTTTGCACAGTTTTAGGCGTTTTGGCGCAATTTACTGAGAGCTTAAGGGAATAGCATTTTTGAAAACAAGTGTATAGGTTTTCTTAGAATACAGCATTAAATTTTAACTATCCGTGCAGAAATAATGCAGTTATTAGGGCATTTCAAGCGATGTAGCTTCAGAATTCTCGCCAATTGAGTACATTGATTTAACTTGGGGGAAATCCGTCAAATTTCAGAAAATTGAAATCTTCGCATTTAGTACATCGAGGTAACGATGAATAAAACATGTTATAGTTGATAATTTAAAAAATGAGGCTGTATTAAGGGATTCCACTTTTCAAAAAAATGTCTGGCAATCGAACCATTTCCCATTTTGATTGCTGCTAAGTCAATGCTTCGAATGATTCCCTGAAAAAACTCTTGCAAAATGGCGTATGCTGGCACTTTGGCGAGGCTTAGATTTGAAACTGGATTTTACTTGAGACTGGTATATATAATAAGACTGGTGATAGATAAAAATGAATGTTGGTATGTGTGTAGGAGGTTGAAAAACTCAGCACCGTTTCACCGATTACCATGAAATTTGGTTCACCTAAGTCTTTTATCATGGAGAAGGTTTTTATGCTATACGTTTTCCTCTAACTTGCCACTAGGTGGCGCAGCAGAACGTCGAATTCTATTCCGTTTAGCCGTTTGCTATGCGAATATCGTCCAACCCATTTCGATGAAATTTGGTACACGCGGATATTAGAACACGGAGAATATTTTTCACTATCCATTTTGCTGTAACTTGCCGTTAAATGGCACTGCAACGCATCAACCTCTATACCGTTCGACTGATCGGCATAAAATTTTTTATACTTACACATTTGAGCACAAAAAATATATTCTAACTGTGTTCCTTTTGATGTTACTCACCATTAGATGGCACTGCAATGCATTATTGTTTTAACTCGGCACTAGATGACCCTGCAGCAGGCCAAATTCCTGACCATTCAAACGGTCGCTATGAAAATCAGTATACATAGCTATTTCAACAATGAGAATATTTTGGCGTTATCTATTTTGCTACAACTCGCCACTTGACGGCGCTGTAGCAAATCATTACTTTAATTAATCACTAGATGGTTAACTGACCACTAGATGGTAACTGATTGCTATGAAAATAGGTATACATAGATATTTGAACACGGGGATGAGTTTGGCGCTTTCCATTTTTCTATAACTTGCCACTCGATGTTGCGTCCACACATGAACTTCAGGACTTTTCAGCCGATCGTCATGAAAATTCGTATACATCGATATCTGAATGCGAAGAATATTTTCGCCATATCCGTTTTGCTAAAACTCGCCACTAGATTGCGCTACGTCGCATCGCCTTCTGCACCGTAAAAACGATTGCCTTGAAATTCGGTATGCATGATTATTGAACACAATATAACGCGATATCAATTTTGCTATATCTGTTTATTACAATGAATAGTAATCACCACAAATCGTAATATCAAAAAGTCCATTCATTCCCGTGCGAAGAACGGGTACTTCAGCTAGTATGATTATATACCTACACATGTTAATGCTTTATAAACTAGGACACGCAAAACTCAAAATGTAATACCATTTCACTTTCAAGTTTATTTACGTGAAACGGCCACTTCCATAAATCTAAGAAAGAGTTGCGATAGAAATAAGCATACGAATTTTAAACTTCATTACTTTAATTCTGCACGTTCTTCAAATAAATGAATTGATTTTCTGCGAGTGATAAAAAGATATTTCCTAATATATATTTTTTTTTTTTCTCAAACTCTAGCATTTATTTTTATGAGGAAGATCTGTACTTAAAATCTTCAAATACACAGGGCGTTTTAGAGTAGACTCCGTAATTTTGAGAAAAAAATCATATCTGAGAGACTGTAAAACACAGAATTGTGAAATGAGGGGTATACTGGACAGGCTGGTCTGAAATTTATTTTTCTCCTGCTTGAAAAAATAATTCTAGTATTATCTGATAGATTGCTCCACAAACACACGGAGTGTTAAACAGTCCTTTGAAGTATGGGACGTTCATTCTTCAGTTTTCTTCAGTGCAGACACCTTTATGAGAAAGTTTCTTGAGGTATATATGGGTTATTGAGCTTACTCTTTAAATCACACCAACAGCATTGCTGTTGATTCTCCTTCATGCTTTCCGTATGTCAATCCATGTGATGATTTCTTTGTGGCTACTTGAAAGGCACTGTTTACTTTAAGAATTCTTAAGCGTTCGATTAGTTTTAACAATTCATCTGTGAAACATGTGCATTCGTTTCAGTGGAAAAGCTACAACAAATGTCTTCGCACGTTAGACTTCGGTTGCGTCATGTTAGTGTTGAAAAATGTGGCCATAGCGAAAACCAGTGCAATGTGATTTGAACTTCACTCAAGAAGCACACTTTCATGCATTCTTTAAAAGACATTGCTCTGAGACATGAGCACCATCTTATGTGAAATGCTAAAATTATTTCTGCAAATTGAAGTATAAGAAATTACAGAACTGCCTGTACTACATACAATTTATTTGACTTTTTTATCTATCACTTTTTAGATTAAGGACTCATCCCTGTAATATCCTGCATATATACATATACATATATATATATACATATATATATATATATATATATATATATATATATATATATATATATATATATATATATATATATACATTCTTTAAAAAATCATAAAATATTAACTACAGAATAAAATAATTATACAATGTTGTGAAAATGCATTTCGAAGCTTGGCTCATATGACCAGGTGTAAAAACATCAAATCCTACAAATTTTACAAATTTATTTTTACCATCTAATCTCATTTTCGCTGAGACACGACGTCATTTCGGGCTTCATGTTAAAATTTTTACTTTCAGCAGATTCCCTAGCACATAACTTTTGTCTGTCATATATATATATATATATATATATATATATATATATATATATATATATATATATTATATATATATATATATATATATATATATTATATATATATATATATATATATATATATATATATATATATATATATATATATATGTGTGTGTGTGTGTACATGCATGTAACATCATGATCGGGCACAGGTCCTTGCTCAACAGATCACGGGCGCTGGGGCAATCCCAGATATTCAGGCTGTAGCTCCTGACCTAAGTTGCTCCAAACTTTTGGTTCGGGACACATTTTTATTAATTTTTCACACAAAATTTACATGGAACAAGAAATCCCGAAATTTTTGCACTGTGAGCAATTTGGGAAGTTATATTAATGCGGGTTACATGACTTTACGGCAATCATATGTTGCAAAAAGAGTGCTTTTACTTGAAATTAAAATGTCCGGGTCTTACAATCCCAGGAAATTCTTGCACAGATGGAGCCAGAAAACCGTGGAAAAGGAAGATATATCAATTGCGTTTTTATTAAATTTAGATCCCGAGGCAAATCGTTTCTTTAAATAAGGAAGTCGTTAAGCCCCTCTAGATACAGTATTCTTTAATTTACACAGCTTTTCTATAGTTATAAATTACAGTTGAGAATGTTTGTTCAATGCTCAGTGACCCAAAAAAGATGACCGCATGATGAGAAAAGTGACCGCAGTTGACTTTTCCAATCTCATTGTATCACATTCATTACATTTAACATGTAAATTACACTATCTCAATCGACTAAATTAAGCTTCTCATTTCCTTAGCTGCCAGATGTTCGCGATTCCATTTAAGCAGATCAATCGTGAATAGAAGTTCACTTTGACAAAATATGTCTTAGAATTCTAAGAGGATTCATGCTTATTCAAAAAAAGCAAATAAATAATTATTAGATGCAGAAAGTAATGATTTTTAAGTTAATTTTGAGCCAGAATATGGCATTTATTCGATTTCATATGGTGCATATGGTCATAAAGCAGCTTATACCTGAGTTAAAGCTGTGGATAAATGGCATTTAGAAGGTCGCTTTCAACTGAAACTTCTAATCTGATTATAAGCTGGAAGAACACCTTTCAACAGACAATTCACCTAGCATTTTCAAAATTTTTAGAAAGAAATACATTTTTTGTTATAAAGCACTGTGATGATAGCGATTAAAAGAAAATTCTGTTTTCGGTAAATCGATCACACATAGAATTATATTAATAGTTGATGTTTATACGAAAATGCTGAATTATTTTACATGATTTTCTTCAGTGTGATAGCGATGATTCACAACAATCATTCCAGAACAAGTTATCCAAGAAAGCAATTTTTCTTAGAATCATATGACAGTTTGACAGAAACTAAATATAGATGCGTTTTCTGTATTTCATGTGGAAAAGACCAAACATCGTTTTCACTAATTTGTTTGAGGAACTTTAACCTTACAAATTTTTATATTCTTTTGTAAGTAAAGTATGCCATTTAAAATTTCAGTATCAGCCTGGGAGAGGTTATTGAGAGTACGAAGCTTGATCATTCCACGACGTCGGCAGAGAAGGATGAATCGGTTTTTAAACTCCGAACTGGACAATAAGCACTGCGTGTGCGGTTCCACAGATGGAAATGGAGGAAAAAACAGTCCGGATGTACATTAATCGCGTCTCATCATTGCTCGACATAAGCCAAATCGTGCTTTGTTTAGGCAAAAAACCTGTCGTAGAGGAAACTTTGCTACACGAGATCAAGAGCAAACCGTAAACATGTCTCCGAACATGTCTTGCTTTGGCACCGTTTTTTCGTTATGCGTATACTACCCGAGGACAGGCTACACCCCTAACATGTCTAAAAAGTACAGGCAGAGCCGGACCAATCCTATGGCTACTGCTATCCTCCGGCCTTATTTCCTTAGAACTCTACCTATGGCGATGCATGAAGTCTGTGGTGTACGAGACGACCGGAACATCGAGCATGTATTTCGTCGCTAGGATCGTGGTAGCAGGGGCACGTGCCAGCATGCATTGTGGCGAATGAAAATAGCTTCGAACATTTTGTGTGATTTAGCCATGTTCTTTAATTAACGTCATAATTAACGTCATATAAATAATATTTATAATAAGTCATTCAATTCAATTGCTTCTTTATCCGCATCATACTAGAAAATGAAATTGGGACTTATATTTTAAAACTCCAATATTTATATGGTCCCCTAACGGTTTCCCGTTACTAGATATTTTTAAACGTTCAAAAGTGATTTAACTTAAAATCTTTGCTGCTTCATGACTTTCTGAATTTTGGTCTTAGAAGGGCGATTTTTTTTTTAAATTTCATTTAAAAGCAAAACCATCACCGATAGATTTTTTTTTTCTTTCAAGATATATAAAAAAATGAGAGAAGGAAAATCAGACAAACTTTCATACTTTAAATAAGCACTGCAATGCGGTTTATTCATAACGTATCGTATTTCATGTGTTGACATCATTTATCTCCCTTGCTTTATAAAACATTTTTTGGAATAAAAATCAATATTAAAATGGCCTACAAAACTATTTTACAATACTCTTCAAGCATACTTTAACTATTCTCGACGTTTATATATACTGTTTGGAATGTGCATCATAGTCCGTGAATGTTCTGTATTTGTCTTTCTTGTTCCATAAATCACACATTCAAAACTGAAATCTGTATTAAATCCCCTATTAAAACAGTTTTAAAATCATCTTTAAGCATATTCTAACTATACTTCGCCTTTACACATATATAGAAGATATCGCCAAGCTATGTCCGGTTTTGGGTACTTACCGTTAGGTGCCGAACAATTGCCGTGGCAATAGTGATAAAAAATATCATAACTTGTCGACTTTTCGTATTTTATCTGCGAAACCCTTGAAAAGTACTTCGTTCTTTAGCCAGGTAAACAAAAATCTTTCTCTAAAATTAACAGCAATCAAGAACTGAAAAATACGTGAAATTTTTTTTCTCTTGTCAACTACCTTCTATTGAGGTCGATTTCTAAAACACCTTGAAAAATTATTTTTATGAATGTGCCTTCTGCGCCTTCCAAAAACAATTATTCAGATTTTAAGAATTGTATTCACTGACGCGTATACTAATTCAGGAAAGAAAGAAGGTTTTAAAACCTTATTTTTTTTTTTAATCCAGCATCTCCGGCTACTATTTCGGCAGTTTAAATACAGGGTAATATAGCAGAGATGGCTTATGCAGTTAAAATAAAAGAAAAAATATCGCTTGTAAGAATGAGCATTAGTAAGTGCGATGAAAAAAAGCCCATTACAGTTCTGATGCGTTTCCACTGAGTGAAAATTTTACTGGGAAAGCTCGTAAACACCATCAAAGAAATGGCGTACTTAATGGCTTACTAGAAAACAATTTAAACTTCCTCCTCAAGATTTCTTAGTGACTAAAAAATGCTTAAGTACAACAAAGTTTGTACTAATGTGATGTATGTATGTTTTTAAATCAGAAATTTTAAACTTACATAAATTAAGAATCATTAGTATTAAAAATAAGTGGTGTAGGTATACAAAAATTATATCACATCTTAACTTTCAACAGCTACAGTAACAAAGTTAATACACAATGAATACCACATTATTTCAAAAATAACATTGCAAAGTTTATAAAATTAAATATCTATACTGCGACCACCAATCCCCAGACATCTTAATCGAAAACAGTAGGATTCATTTATTTGTCTCAAAGTTATTGTAAGTTCTTGTAAGTGTTGTTTTATATTATATTTCAAAGATTAGGGAGAGGGTTGATGAAAATGTCGAACATATCCCTTCCCCCCCAGATTGTGGTCATGTCAAACACGTGCAATTTTATGAACTTTTTTTTTCAAAAATATTTTAATGTCTTAGGGTTTGTAATTGAAGCAAAATATAATGTTTTTAGTATATTTACATGTACATCCTGAGGTTCTAATGAGGTGTATATAGAAATATTTTATTGATTGAAAATTAAATAATATATTTCTCATCTGTATTTTTGGTACTTAATTCGGAAGAATAGAACATGATGCATAAATGAAAAATTTTGCCCAACTCTCAAAAAAGTTGATTGAGGTAAAATGAGCTGTAAGCTGAAGGAATTTATTCTCAGTCATCCACTTCCAAAGGAAAGGTACTTAAATTTTACTTTAACCCATTTATGCCTAGTGTCCCTTTTTTGGGACGACATTTTTGCTAGTAGTCGAAAACGTTATTTATTTTTCCTAAGCGTTATTCATGAGTATTGAGCCTCAACTCTACAAAATATTTTAACATGACCAAGTAGGATGTTGATATTTCGATTTTAAGCATAATGATTTTAAAAGAAAGCACCACTTATTCAAGAAGTTGACATCAGAAATGTATCTATTATTTCTGTTATCAGTAAAAATAGAAGAAAATCGCAAAATATCCAAGCACACAAATGGGTTAAATATAATAATTTAATTACTATTTTTTATTCAAAGAGTTTTTGCAAACACATGCAAAACTAGTAGCAGTTAGTAAAGCGAGATCTCAACAAACTTAGATTATCCAAAGCACTATTTCTTCAATTTATTCACAGATTAGCAGATGCAGATTTACTTTATAAAATGCATTTTGCATTTGGGACAGCTAAAATTCCAGGGTATGTTATTGTAATTTTTTTTTATCTGCATAACGTTATCTTAGCTACCCGTTTAGGTAATATCATCTCAAATACAGACGTTCAAACCTTTCCAAAACAAATTTTAAAACATGCGTAGGCTGTACTACGAACATAAGGACAGTGTTACACAAAATTATATAAAAAAATGTCGAGATCTGGAATTTTTAATTTATTCTAGGAACTTCAAATTAACATTCTTCAATACCACTTTAGAGTATACATGCAAACATATTTTCATAAAATACAGGATGCGTTAAAAAAAATGGTTATGAAATTTTGTACGTAATACAATTGCAAAAACCGAAGTGCTGCTGGTTTCAAATGTACCAGAATTTTGCAGTTCGAAACTGTACCCGAATTGCAGTAAAAGGCGTTTTACGTAAACAATATCTAACAAAATCGATGAATAACACATCAGTAATCTAATTGCTTGATATTCGCTGTAAACGTATATCACGACATCAACATCTATCACTCCTAATATTCTTTAAAAGGAGGATGTCACAAACTCAGAATGGCAATAGCCAAATCTTTAAATGCTAGTGTAGAGTAATAACTTAAAAAAAATCAGTATTTCTTTTTTTCACAAAATAAAAACTGCTGACAAATTTCATTCCTTTGCGATTTGTCTTTTACAGCCTCACAGAGATACATTTCATTCTTATGGATTTATAAAAAAAAAAAGAAAACAAAAATCTCACATTTGAGAGCTGTTGTACCTGTTTACAATTGAAATTCTTGAAACAATCTTTTGATGTCGAAATGGTGGCAGAAAGAGCAATCTCTTCAATCGATCGTCTGACTTCTTTTAGATTTTTTCTTTCATTTTTAATAAAAACAAAGGATAGCACATCCCATTACAATATGGAGATAGTAAAAGGCATGTTATTTATGTATTGTTTATGCAATTTGAAAATAATATTAAAGAGAAACTGGAAAGCAAGTGTATTTCTTGGAAACTTGTTTTTCTAATAAAATAAAATTTCTGTATAATTCCTATATAAGTCTTTTAGAACGAAAAACTTGGAATATTTTTTGCATGATATGTGATGCATTGTTTGATTCTTATTAATTCCTTGGTTATATTTTTTTCTGAAGAACACTGCGATAAAAATCAATAAATTTCATTATTTTTAGTAAAAATTTGGCTCCTGAAGAAATGTTTGGAAAAAAGATAATACAGTGGTTCTATGCATCTAAATTTCACAGTTTCCGGTAAGCAAATGGAAAACATTAACGTTTTCTTTTAAAAGTATTTGCAGATACTTTTCATAGACATAATATTTTCAGGAGTGTTTTAAAGGTAGGCTCCAAAGTACATTATGTTATAGTACAACAACACATTTTCTACATAAATATCTTTGATAGTGTATTTCCTTCAGGCAATCCAATAGAATCTACACAGGAAAGATAAATAAGAGGAAAGATTATGTTCAGAGTTTTGTATAGGGCATCTTTGATGGATAATTCTTTTTACGATGCAGATAGGGGAAAACATCGATATTCAAACCGTCTGGCAAAGAGGTTCTATCCTAAAGGAGTTAACATATTTTAATTGTCTCCGATGAGTTAGTTATTTTCGTTTTAGACTGAAGAAGTTTGTCTTTGAAGTTATGTTAGGATTAGAGTTACAAAATTTAATACAGCATTTTATTTGTTATTCCCTATGCTGTTACACAATAAAGTTAGTTTTCAGAACAATATTTTTCTATTGTTTAAAATATAAAGAAACAATAAGATCAATATTTATTTCGTATCGAAGAGTCTTTTAAAACTAATCTAAATTTTTATTTATCTAATGTGTTTCAAAAATGAAACTTTAATGAAACTAAAAATGAAACTCCATTTAAACAGCGAATATACATTTATAACAGGCTTCCAAGTAAAATTCATTATAAATGTACAAATGTCATTTTAAAGTGGTTCTAAAAAAAGGAAATTCCCCTCGTTTTAATTTGCAAATTATTAATTATTTGCATGAAGTATTTCAATATATATATATATATATATATATATATATATATATATATATTCAGGGATACTGGCAACTTGACGCATTCCTTTTAAGGCGTGATAGGTTAGCCAAAATGCTTCAATTTTCACTCACCGAAATTCAACTGTATATTCGAAATTCAGCAGTTTTAGAGAGAATTAAATTTTAAACGTTTTTCTTGAATAACCCAAGAATTGATAGTCAAGTGAGAATTTTTTTCAATCCACTTATTAAATGGATTTCATTTTAATTTAATTTCATAGCTGAAACTCTAATTAGGATACCGTAATCATAAAAAGCACAAAACTACTTTAAAATTTCAATTTACGAGCCATTATATGCCTATTTTTAATTTTTAATTTAAGTTTCCTTTCAAAAGATAGCATTTTTTTAAATAAACATTAAGACAGTAAGTGGACAAATTACAAATATAATTTCTCCCATTAGTCTGCTGTCCAAAAGTGTATTAATGTCAAGCTAAAGAATACAATTTGTGAAAAATTGTGAGTTTTACTTAGCACAGATAAAAACGCCAAAGGATGCATATCTGTTCATTCTCAGGATAATTCGCCAACTAATCAAGTTAACACAGTTTTTTAAATTTTTTCGTAGGTGACACTCTAATTAAGCGAATTTAATGATGAAACTATATTAAAATACTTCAATTCATGAGATTTAAATATATTTTCAAAAAATTATTTACATTTTCCTTTCGAAAAATGTTGTTTGCCTCAAAACATAATATTGAGTTAACCGTACTAATTCTAAATACAATTTGTCCCATTAATCAGCTATCCAGAAAAGTTTTAATGCCCATTTAAAGACATGCAATTCATAAAGAAAGACCAATTTTAGAAAGCGCAGGTAATAACTCCAAAGGAGGCATCAACGTTCATTGTTTAGGACGGTTGGTTGACCTATCAAGCTATCACTGTTTTTATGTGCTTAAAATCTTAGCCATATCAGATTATGAATATTAAATGTCTAGTCGTCGTGTTAGTTTCAATTCTGCGCACGTTTTGTTGTTATCTGGCATATCAACTAAACAAGCATATTAAACGCAGAGTCGAAATTAATTAACACGACGACACAGCACATAGCCATTTGAGATTATTTCAGTCTATCAAACTAATATAAATTTAGTTTGATAGACTGAAAGTAATAATTTACAGAATTTTTTCAAAATATTGAATTTTTAACACGAGATCAATCGCACTTGTTAACATGCTCGTTATTCGCAGGATGTTCAGAATACCCCAATTTTTCACAATTTAATTTTTCGTATGGTTTTTTGTAAATTAATTGAAGTACATTTTGGAAAAGCAGTATGCATTTTATATTATCCAATTAAAATTATTAAAATTAAGACAAACTTAAGGCTAAAATTACTACTAAGTCAACTTCTGAAAATTTTTTCATTTGAAATTTATAATTCAACTTATTTTCATAAAAGAGAGCTAAAACACATTTCTTTGTAATAAGCCTACTTTATTATTAATTGAGGGATAGTTAATTGGAAAATCCAACTGGATACAACGGTAAAAAGAATAAAAGCAAAAGTGTAATTTTTTAGAGTATATTGGTGAATGGATGAGTTAAAAAAATCGTAATTACCAGTATAAATATTCAATAAAGTATTTTTTTTTTGCATTTCCTATCACAACAAAATCCTTAAAAAAAGAAATATTGTGAATTGGGGAAAAAAATGTATATAGTTGTATAGAACTGTATGATTTTAACAAAGACAGGACATCACTTTGATGAAAAGATGTCAAAATGTTATTTTTGGCAAATAAAGGTATTAGCTTTTTAGTATACTGCATTAGTGTTGACAATACACAATATGAAATACTTTTTCTTCCTTCAGTATCAGATAAATTGGCATAATATAACAGACAATTATCAGAATTTGAGCCTATATATATCTATAACTATCTATCTTTGTACATACATATGTACTTGCATGTACAAATACATACAAATACAGATATATATTCAATGTTTATGTTTACAAATCCAAAGTGACTCAAAGTGTCTTAGATATAACATTCAAGACATTCTAGACTTACACACAGGATGTTGAAAGTTGCGTAAAAGTCGAGACAGAATTCTCCAGAAATGTTTGTAGAGCTGAGTCTAGGGATATATTTAGAAGAATGACTATGCTGCGAAAATGAACCATGTCTCATTTCACCTATAAATCAGATTTCTAAATACTTTAACCTAAGAATGAATGAAAACGGAAAATTTAACTGTTCGCATAGAAACTTAGTTTAATTAATTAAAAAAACATTTCCGTATATTACTAAAGTTCTAAAATAATTGGATTTTAAAAATGTATTCGATAAAGAAATAAAACATTTTAAATATTTATTTTTTTGCCTTTAAACTTCTTTTGTATGTAAACTTTTATTAAAATTTTATTAAATTTGTAGGAGATGCGCGATTGGAAAATATTGATGGATTTTAATAATGTTTGAGCATTATTTTTTTGTATTTTGAATGCATAAGGATTCGAGCAATTACTTTCCGAAGCAGGCTATCTTAAAAATGTCGAAAGTTACCGTGAAAATGGTATCTTTTCCAAATTTAAGCCAAAACCCAAGAAAAAACAGCCAAAACATAAACAGAATGCTAATTCAGAATTTGCTGACATGCATTACGTGTATGGTACCGCAGATGCGGATATATCTTGAGTACAAAGTTTGCAGGATTAGAGGGGAAGGAGAATGATATCAAAAGAGATGTGACTTTGACTTACTTCTAATATATAAAATTCTCCTGTCCCAGTGTTAGTCACCTAACTCCTCCGAAACCACTCGACCCATTTTAATGAAATTTTCTATGTATATTCGTTAGGTCATAGAATAGGTTTTTAACTATGTCTCATATCCCTAAGTCATAAGGGCGGTCCACCCCAAAATGTTTAGCCCCCAAGTGCTATTCACTTCAATCAGGATTTCTGTGCAGACATTAGCGTGTCGAATCACTTTTCAAATGTGTTTGCCAGATAATGTGGAGAGAGGGGGGGGGGGAGGAGTTAATAAAATGTTGAAAGTCGCACAAGGTTTGCAATTTTTGATAATGGATCGCTCAATGGGGTGCCAAAACGCGACAATTTACTATAAATATATTTCGCGTATAGTTAGAAAACGCCTGGCGTATATTGTAAAAGAGTTTTATTAGGCGATTTTAATAGATTTCTATTCCGAAGAAGTGCTCTGTGGAACAAGAAAGGAAAACACGGTACACTCGTGGATTAGGAGACCCATTCAAAACAGCATTTAAAATGTCTTTGCGGTATAGTTGGAATATGCCTACAGGAAGAATATGCCTGGCGAAGATTGTAAAACAGTTTCAGTAGGCGATTTTAAGATAGATTTCGATTCTAAAGATGTGTTTTAGGTACAAGAAAGAGTTGATTCCTATTTTAACGCCTCCACTCTCGCCAACCTAAAAAATCACCGTACTTTGGCTAGCTTTGCAGTCATGGGTCTCTGGGAGTTATGCACAAGTTTCTATGGTACTTACGTATTTTCCAGGCGGTCCGCCAAGACAAACAATTTTTCACTAAGATAAATGCCGGGCACATCGCACATGAAATTGTTGATGGTTTGGAATACGATTGGCAACGTATTTAAAATCTACGAAAAAGTAGTTTGGCGGAAGTGACCGCCGGGATAATACGTAAGTACCGTTTCAACACGCCACAAGAACTAGATGAAAACTAAAGTAAACAAACTAGCGGTAAACGCACCAGTTAAGGAATCTGAAGACAATTATTAAAACTACATTAATTGGCAATCCAAAATAAATAAAAATGTAACGGCATGCTGTACTTACATGTTGTTCCAAATCGCCATTTTAATTCTAAATTACGATTTCTACATAAATGCAAAAAATCGTCATGGTAACTCCATATGTTTCATCATCGCCTCCTTGGCGAGAGTCGAGGCGTTAAAGAAGGAAACAATATATATAACGGTGAAGTATAGTTGTGATTTACTTGACGAAGATTGTAAAATAGTTTCAGTAGGCGATTTTAAGGTCAGGGGTGGCGCCAGCTGGGAGATCGGGAGGGCCATGCACCCCCCGTCGGGGATCACTGGCCCCCCTGTCGGGGTGTGCCATCGGGGATTTTTTTAGAGAATTTGTTTGTTTAGAAAAACGGAGGAAATTTTGCAACCAGATAAAAAAATCCATTCAAAGTGTCTGACCCGACCGTAGAGGTTCCGTATCCGTTCACTTCCATTCTCATTCTGCTTGGAATTATACGATATTCATATACCGAATATATCGATTATCTGCAGCTCGGAGTATGTTTCTCGGGATTCAAAGGAACCAGCGAACAACATCCACATTTCTAGCGTAAACAGAGTTGCCCGATCTGCTGACAATTGCCTTCGTAAAGACCTTTTTAACTACGACTTTGGTGAAAATCACTGGGCTTTCCTGTTAACCAAGAACAGATAATTAATGACAATCTCAACATAATAATTTTTAATATACGAAACCAAAGTAGGAAATTTATCTCTTACTCGATTACTTTTTTGAGAGGCTATGCAAGTACTGAAACGTAAAATTTTGGGGTTTTATCTTAGCCTCCCTGTCGGGGAAGATGGCCCTCCCGTCGGGGAAAGTCTGGTGCCGTCACTGTTTAAGCTAGATTTCGATTCCAAAGATGGGTTTTATAAAATAAGGAAGAAAAATACAGCACAGTCATGAATAATGATAACACTTTCCAACTTAATGGAATAAGGACGAAAAATAGGGACGACGAATAAATTATGATACGATTTTAATATATAGCACTATAGTGCGTATTTAAAATCTGAAAGTGTTTCAGATTTTCATCCTTATTTTTTTTTTTGGGGGGGGGGGGGCAAAATTTTTTATTGTGGATTAGATTTGAGCACGCCATGTTTTTCACACGGACAGTTATACGTGGCATGCTGTCGAGTGGGCAAACCATACAGTGGGCAACCCAGTTTGTTTGTGTTATCTAAAGATGGGATAACAAAAAATATTGTATACTCTATTGCATTAAGGGATTGATATATTTTAGTAAATTATTGTAATTAGCGATATATATAAATTTAAAGAATAAATTACAATGAATTAAAAATATATGTTTGGTATTGTGTTATTTTTATATTCCAAAATCGTTCACAGCACTCCATGCCTCTTCCACTCATATACCACATCCTCACAAACTTACAATAAGTTAGTCATTTCTTTCTACTAAAATAATCCTAGGAATAATTTATATGGCAAAACAACGTTTGCCGGGTCAGCTAGTATTATTATAACATTCCATCTGGGGGTGCAAATCCATTTCTGGACATGCATATTCCTATATAAATCTTGTTTATCATTGTATGTAAGACCAGCATGTTAAGTTTGACAACGACTTTTTAAAATACACTGCATATATCTAAATATATATATATATCTATCTATATAAATAAAATTAGACTTTTGTCTGTACATTTCTTGGAATTCAAAAATTTTGCGATTTCTATCCGTTTCAAGCACCCGGGAATCCGATGCGGGCCTCAAAAAAAAGTTTGTCTGTCTGTCATTCTGTCATTCTGTCATTCTGTCCGTGACGCTTTTTTTGTTTACGCATCACGTAAAAACGACTGAAGCGAATGATATGAAATTGGGTGTCATGATAGGTGGTCACTCAACTTAAAACATAGGCATCGAATTTTTAAAAAATCTTGATTGGTTTTTGAGATTTTGCGAATATCCTTTCAAACTGCGTAAATTTGTGTTCAAGCATCACGTAAAAACGACTGAAGCGAATGATATGAAATTGGGTGTCATGATAGGTGGTCACTCAACTTAAAACATAGGCGTCGAATTTTTAAAAAATCTTGATTGGATTTTGAGATTTTGCGAAAATCCTTTCAAGCTGCGTAAATTTGTGTTCAAGCATCACGTAAAAACGACTGAAGCGAATGATATGAATTTGGGTGTCATGATAGGTGGTCACTCAACTTAAAACATAGGCGTCGAATTTTTAAAAAATCTTGATTAGATTTTGAAATTTTGCGAAAATCATTTCAAACTGCGTAAATTTGTGTTCGCACATCACGTAATAACTGCAAAGGTGAAAAAATGATATTTGGTGACATGATAGGTGGTCACTCACCTTAAACTATAAGCATCTAATTTTAAAAAATCGATCAGATTTCGAGATTTTGTGAAAATCGTTTAAAACTGAGTGTATCTTTGTTCCCGCATTACGTAATAACAACCAAAGTGAATGCTATGAAATTTGGTCACACGATAGATGGTTGCTCAACGAAAACTATAGGAGTCCAATTTTTTAAACATTTTTATTAGATTTTGAGATTTTGTGAAAATTCTCTCAAAATACGTTTATATTTCTTCAAACATGACTTAATAACGACTAATACGAATGATACGAAATTTAGTGATATGATAGGTAGTTGCTAATCTTAATTTATACGTGTTGAGAGAGAGAATTTTAAAAATATTTTGATTACATTTTGAGATTTTGCGAAAATCGTTTCAAAATGCTGAAAATTTGTTCCAGCATCACGAAATAAAGACTGCAGGGAATGAAACGAATTTGGGTGACATGATAGGTTGTCACTCAACTTAAATTCTAGGCTTCCAATTTGTCAAAAATGTTGCTTAAATTTTGAGATTTTGCGAAAATTATTTCAATATGCGTAAATATTCGTTCGCGCATCACATAACTACGACTAAAGCGAATGAAATGATATTACTTAGTTACTCTCTAACCTGTAATATTTTAACAATACATAAAAATCATAACTTCGCTTTCTTTACTTTGGCAGCATACTACATCCATTCTGTGTACTCCTACAATGCTGACGAAAGTTCTTGCTTTTTGGAAATTTGCATTCACTAACCCGTCGAGGACGGGTACTTCAGCTAGTATATATATATATATATATATATATATATATATATATATATATATATATATATTACAAGATTCGGAAGTATTATGGTACACAATTTACTTTTACATATTTCCAAAACCAGGAAAATTTAACTTTACAACTTCATACTAAAAGTTCCTCCAACGAATAAGTTAGCCAGGTTTAATCCAACTGCCTCAACTGCACAAAGCGACTTAAAAGATTTGTAAACATGTTCGTTAACAAATCTTTAAGCACAAAGCATATTGATCAGCTATCACTTGTTAAGGCATTAAAGCGTGGAAAAAATATTGTTATTTGGGATAAAGCTTTAACGATTCATAAATCAAGCAACCAAGCTTTTAACCGAGGTCAAGAATTTTAACGAATTTCTTGGAGCTTGAAATGAGATAACAAATTATCTGATAGTTTTAACCGCAAGATGTTCTTTAACACCCGAAGTGCGAACTTTCGACTGTTCTTTTTTGAGTTCACTCCCCTCTTCTCCTTTCTCTGCCCTTTTGTCTTTCTCTACGAAATGTGAATTCTTTATGAAAAGACGAAAAATGAATGAAAAATCTCTCGTGAAAAGTTTGAAAGGAGAGCATAGGAACGGAAGAAATAAAATATTTTAAATATCTCGCACGGGGAAATTTTTTTCTTGCACAATTGAACAAAATTCTTTTTACTCAAATAAGTTTCGCGCTATTTTCACTACATAAATAAGTTAAACCAGGAACATATTCTCTTTTATAGACGAACACTTTGTTTCACCAGTAAAGAAAGTATTTTCTTTGTGATTCTCTTACGGCATTACGAAAAACAAAATCCCCTCAAAATATTTTTATAAACACAAAATTTACTGTAAAGTTCCAGTAATATGTATTTTTCTAGCTAATCATACATTTAAATGATATAGGCTGTACAACATGTGCATGTGCATCCTACGGATATAAAAGAAAGTGATCTAAATAGTTAAAGAGTACTAATTTTGTTATATTTTTTATAGTAATATTTTTTCACTGATTTATGTAAAATTAAAATTCATGTAAACCGTAATTTTAATGGGACCTTAAGATAATTTAACTCAGCGTTATTAGATGACTTTTGACTGAAAATTATCCTGAATAATTAAAATTCTCATTTTTTTACATGGAATATAGCATGTTCGAATCGCATTGTATCATTAAATTATTAAATACTTGGGTTCATATAAATTAATATATGAATTTATATAAATCGCAACGCTGGTATATAAGTTTTTAAATCTATCTGTGAATAGTTCCTCCCATAATAATAAGTTAAATACACTTGATAATTATTCGGCAGTTCTATTTGTGCTGTTTGAATATCACGTTTACTTCAAATAAAAACCACTATACCTATTACACTATATAGTTATCATAAGTTACTACAGAGAGAATTGCCATAACAACGATGGACAAATTTTCACTAGATCACTTATTTTAGTTACTTAGATTCACAGTGTTTGGCAATCACCAGATGAAAGCGGAGGCCAAAACTTATGCCAATTAGAATATATATTCTGCATTTGGTCTTCCAGATAATATAAATTTGGTATTTCCGGTAAACTGGAGAAACTCCGATCTATAACTGGAAAAACTTGAGGAAAATAGTGTTCCGCCATATTTGAATTCGTGCAAATTCTTTAACCCCTTCCCGGATTTTTTGGAGTTGATCTCGGACAGGCGAAATGCCCCGTCTTGGCTCATCCCGTTTGTAGCTCGGGCACTATGAATAGATGTTTTTATATTAAATTTTAGAAAATTTGATATGTAAATGGTGATATTATGTTAAAAATATATGTATGTATAAAAATAAGAAAAAATTGGACTTTTTTTATACATAATCCCCAAATAAAAGAGCCTGGAGCTGGAAGGGGTGGTCTCAGAACCTCCGGAACTTCGCGAAACTGTATTGAAGTTACGAACTGTTGTTAAGTAAAGATATCCTCTCATAATTGGATGTAATATCTCAGATCATGACAGCATTACCGAGTACCATCTCACAGATATAATGGTTTTTACCTCATCTCTCTGTTTAAGAGTAAAAATATGTAACATACTTATGTGAGGTAGAGTGTTTCAATTAATTTCGGAATAATTTTCTAAATTCAACACGCATATTGTAGTAATTGAAAATATTTTTTTCATAGCTATATGTATGATCAGTTTTAAATATTTTTTATGTAATAAAGAATGGTTATTGTTACAGTAAACATGTTAAACTATTTAATTTTTCTCTTCAGTCAGGTGAATATTTCAAATCGCAAAGCCTATAGTGACAAAGCTAATTGAATTGTACTATTTTTATTGTATAGATTATATACCGTAAACATGTATGCTCACTCTGTCAATCGTATGTTTTAATTACCGTTCTTTCTTTAATTGTGTGTGTAATTACAAATGAAAAAGTATGTTAATGTTCGAACGGTTTTGTTTTATTTGGTGGAGCTAAATCAGAAACTGTCTATTATATTGCCAATAAGTTATTACGAGAAAAGAACAAAATGTGTCAGACAACAGTGAATCAATAATCTTTTAGAATGTTTATATGTTTTAGTTACATAAAATATACCTTAACGTACGTTGTAAAACATATTAAAGCTACTATAATAACATATTTTATTATATATATATATATATATATACATATATATACATTCTTTAAAAATCATAAAATATTAGCTACAGAATAAAAAAATTATACAATATTGTGAAAATGCATTTCGAAGCATGGCTCATATGACCAGGTGTAAAAACATCAAATCTTACAAATTTTACAAATTTATTTTTGCCATCTAATCTCATTTTCGCTGAAACACGACGTCATGTCGGGCTTCATGTTAAAATTTTTACTTTCAGCAGATTCCCTAGCACATAACTTTTGTCTGTCATCGTGCGATAAAAATTCTTTCAGAAATATTAAAAAGAAAACGGTGCTGTGAAAAGAATATCAGTTGTGAACTCTTGAGAGTGTAAGATGAAAAGCATACAAATGAAATTTTTACATGGTTCGCCTTTTCTTGACTTCTTTTGATGAAAAAAAAGACGGAAACTGATACGCAGGAAAAAAAAGCCAACTTTTGTGCCGTTGCCAGATATGAGGACCTCGGCATAATTTTGTGGGTTAGAAATCATGAGCGGGGTGTTGGACTGATTTCAATATCTATCTTGACAATTTCGCCCTTTTTAAAAAATGCATTTGATGGAATTCATTTTTAATATCGGATTTGCTTTTATTTGTTTTATTTTCTTAGAGAAAAGTGGTGTATGTTTCCTATGAATAATCTTTTAAAAAAACGCAAAAATCATTTTGCATACGACCCCACATGTTTGTTGCAATAATTTTGCAAAGTGTTTTTCAACAGTTTTATTCAATAAAAATTACTAATAGGTAATAGTTAATAAAATTAAATAGGCACTTCTAAAATATCTGTATATGTGGATGACAGGCATTTTTTGCCATTTTACGTGGCTTACCCTTTTTACCCCCGAAACGGTTGTATTGTTACGTATATTTTTTATGTATGAGTGTTATTTTAAAATGTTTTAATCAAGTTCATAGCGATATTTCTGTTATATATATTCTTAGTAAATCTACAGAAGGCTTTACACGAAACGCATACTACTTTATCGTTTTATTGGTATTTAAAAATAACCGTTTATTTTAATCTTAATGGTAACGTGTTTGAATTTCTTAAGATACAGACAATGTTACATACTGGGAGATTTCAGAAATTAAAGTTACTTCACAGTGCACCAAATAGCACCATATAATAGTGAAATAGCATAAAATAAATGCTTCTGCAAGCCTGTTGGCAACACGGACTTTAAACTTGCACGTTCACTTTTCAGTCTAGGTCATTTGTTTTTAGTACGCTGAGTTTTTTGGAGCGGCACGTCTTTATAATATCTATGTCAACACGGGATCCTGCAAAATCTGAATTGCTTAACGCAATACGTTTCCTTCATGCAGAAGGTGAGCATTTTCCGGATATTCATCATGGAAGTCTGCCGGAGATGAACTGTATTCCATTATCGTTTTATTAAAAAAGATGCAAAAAATGTATCTTATCTCTATTTACACATTTTTCTTTTTTCACAGCATTTCAACTTATTTCTTTCGAGGTGTTTATTTTAAGTATAAATATGCATTTCTTTTTTTCGTGCCAGTAGAAATATTTCCAACATCTAGTTCCAACATCCATTTGAACAAATATGGCTCAAATTATGCTAAAAGCGGGCAAAGACCAAGGAGAGGAAGAAGAAAAAAATTAGTTGAAGAAGTAAATTCTGTATCGAAATTATTTTTCTTTTTTATAAACAAGTGATTTTCGTCCTTTGTAACGCCTGGTACAAAGTCTTCACAAGATGTTTCTATTAGCACCGATTTCCTCGGCAAATATCCTTCAGCGCGGAAATTTGATCATAGTTATAAAAGTGGATAGGAAAAATTAAGAATTTAGTTGTTGTGAATGACGTTACTGAAAGAGGTGTCAAACTTATTCAGAATTATAATAACATTATCACGAAAGATGAAACTGCGAGACAATTTCTTTTACAGATCGTAGTTAAACATCGAAAAAACTATCCAAAACTGCTACTAAATCCTCTCTTAGGGAAAAATATTGCGAAATTCAATGTTTGCAAAATTATGCTTAATTTATATTTTAGTTAGATATATTTACATAAATTATTGCTTTAAATAAAAATGCGCGTCTCTTATAGAAGTATGTTTTTGTAAAAAGTAATAGTAATAATAATAATAATAATTTTGAAAATTTTCATGATATTCCAGAAATTTTTAAAACTGACTATTGAGAAATTTGATTGAGAATGTTTTTAAACATTTGCTGGTGTTGTCTGGATATTCCCACATCAATTTATATAAGAGAAAAAAGAAGTTTGCCGGAACAGGGGAAAAAATACCGCTTTTCAACAGCGTTAATTGTTGCATAGGCTACGTTCAAACTTCAAGGCGTTTGAGGGTCACCTTAAAATTTCCCGATTAAGCTTAAATTTTACAGAGCCAACTTTTTTATACATTTTAAAAGGATTAAGGGTTGCGAACAGCAAAATTTTAACTTTTAAGAAAATTGCCCAAAGTTAAGGGCCACCCTTATATATATGCATGTATCAAAATATGAGTAAATTAAAAGATTAGAAGAAATAAACAAGTCAATATGCAAAACTACGATGTTCCCAAATTTTCATAGATTGCGCAGTTTCAACAAGATCACAGGTTCCACATTTTAAGTAGCAGGCATTTTCCCCCGTGCTGATAATCATCCATTCTTGCTGTTGCCAGGCGGACATGCCAAAGCAAGAGCCGACCGAGATAAGTTCCTCGATGCCTTGAAGAACCTTGCACATCTTTCGCTGCGCTTCCTTCCAAATTCATGATTGGCATTTGAGGAAACACATAATTTATCATTTTCAGATATGCCCTTGCATCACATATTGAAGGGATACTTACGATAGCTATTCTGATTATGTAGCTTACAATTTTGGTCCTTAATTTTGAAATAAAGATAAATTTATTCAATAGCTAAACATATATAAATATAAAATTTTAAGTTAGTCACATTTAAAGGTGGGACGCATTTATTGAAAAGTTTATCATTTACAGAAAATTTAACAAAACCCTTTTAAACAAAATAGTCTTAAATCCTTCTCATAGATTTTATTGTTATTATTATTATTCATTAGTTCTATGTATATAATTATATAAAAATGGCATTGGATAAAAGCAAAATACTGTATGATACATTCTTTATTTTAAATCAGTAATGAATTCAAAATAACAATGTCCGTTATTTATTGAATCTGTTATCAGTTTAGTAAGCAAATTAAACTTACTCTGAAAGAAATTAAGTGTAAGCATGTAAAACCACGTTACAATTATTCAAATAATTGAAACAACGCTGGATGCAGTACTGAACTTAAGAAAAGTTTGAAAATATTATTCATATACAAAATACTTTGGTAGTGAAATTAATTACGCGGCTATTTTTGGAACAAGGAACTTTAAGAAAATATACCACTAGGTAATTTGGAGAAAATTCCTATTATGAAAAGTTCTCAACCTTCCGTTATCCTAATTCCATTTATCAAGCAGAAAAAGTTCCTTTTAATATGAGTTAACGGGATTTGCAACGTGTTCGATTGCCTTTATTCTAATTAAAATCAATACTTCCTTACATGTCTAACTATTGATATCTGACTATTGATCTTCACTGGATTACCATGTTTCTATTTTTAATTAAATGAAAGAAAATAATAATCTGCATCACTAAAATGTTTAACTCAGATTATTCTTTTTTCCTTCTGTGGTTCTCATGCAGAACTCTTAAAAAATACAGTAAAATAAATCAATAAATTTGTCAGATATTGATAAGTTCATTTCATTTTTAACTAGACTTGTTGTAATCGAAAATTTCTAAACCGGGACAGGAGCCGGAGCTTCGGCGAAAAAAATATAACAATAATATTATTAATAATAACAATTACTAAAATTTGTTTACTTACATGATTTACTAGCTGGAGTAACGCCTCGTTAACGGGTTCATATAAAATGCAGATTTGCAGAATTTTTGTTTAGCATTATAGGAATACAAACAATGGAATTAGCAAATTGACAAAAATATAGTAATCAAACGTATAACATCTGTGTATTGTTAAAAGATTTTACGTTAAGAATAAGTATAAGAAGCACTTTGAATAAAATTACGTTAAGAAATTTTATTCAAAGTGCTGAGTGAATTTGTCAATTAGAAAACAATTTATTTTCAAAAGTAAAATAAAAAAAAATACCGCTAGTAAAAGTTTAAGTAAAAAAATTACACGATTTTCACAAAATCTCAAAAGCTATAAAATATTTAAACAATTTTGACATGTGTAGTTTAAATTAAGTTGTCATATAATGTAATATGGAATTTCATTCTAGTCTATTGCCATTTTTTCAGGAACGGAACAAACTTTTACTCATTTCACACATATAAATATCTATAAAAATTTTTAAATACTTTGAAGTCTCTAGTTCATATGACCACATATGATGATGTTAAATTTTATTTCATTAGCTTCAGTGGTGCATAACTGAAACAAACATTTATACATTTTGAAAAAATTCTCGTAAAACCCCAAAATTTAATCCAAGTTTTCAAAAAAAATGCGTTGATTATAGTTTAAGTTGTACTACTACCTATCATGTCATCAAACTTCATTTTTTCGCTTCAGTCGTTATTCACAACAATTTTCGCAAACTATAACCAAAAATCTTTTTTTTCTTTTTTTTTAAATCGACGCCTATAGTTTATGTTGAGTGACCAGATATCCTGACATAAAATTTAATAGTATTCACTTCAGTCATTTTTCAGTGATGCACGAATAAAAAAAGCATCATGGACAAGTGTATATATTATTACTTGTGGCCTAAATATGTTAGAGTAGGCGATGACGTTAATATTATTTTAATGCCTACTTGAGAAAATTCAAAATAAAAGTTTTGGAGTATGCGGTTACAATTGTAGTAAAGAATCACCAAGTGGTGTTTTCGAACTGATTTTCGCTATGCTGCAGTGGATACTTATTTTTTTTTTCAAATATGTTCCATCAGTTGTTTATATATTTAACTTATACTCATTCTAATTGAATACATACCGATTTTTTGGGGTGTGCCGTTAGAATTAGTTGTATATTAGTTAGTATTAAATTCACCTCCGTTTAAAAAGAGTTTTGAAATTATTGTTTCAAAAATTATTTTAAAAATGTCATGGGATTCTAATTAATAGCTTCCTAGACTTTTTTTTTAAATCAAATATTTGTGACAGTTACCTAGAAAAACTATTTTGAAGCTAGGAGCTGAAACCCCGATTTTCTGAAACCGAATAAAACTATTGATTGATAAAGGGCTAAAAATTATTTCCAACAACTAGCAAATACAATAGAGGCACCAATCTGAACCTTGACGCCAGCACAGATTTCGTATTGAAATTCGTCGAGACCCTTTATGCAAAGCGATCATTGTCCTTAATAAATATGCTGGTTACTGAGTCTCGTAAACGAACTTAAACTAAAATGCAAGAAGAACATCATCCGTGAAAACAAAACGTAATGATATTTCATTTAGTATATTTTTATGTGATTTTATTTATGTGATTTATTCTTATGTGGGATGAGAAATGATGCAAATTAGTTAATAAATACTCCAAAACTATTGAATAATAGTTGAAAGTGTTTGCACAGTTCGAATCAGCCATTTCTATCGTTTACGTTTCTGTTTTTTCATTAAAAGCGCGACCTAGTGGAAATTTCTGAACTAACTTAATTTTTCGATATGCTTTGAGATCATCTCATGCATGATCTATATAATAAATTTGGTTACAATCCGATCACCCAGAATAGCTCCTGAACTTTGTTTGAAGAAGTTAAATTAGAACAACCATGCGTAATTTGTACATTTTCTATTTTAATCAAGTACTTTCCGTGAAACATGCATGAGATTTTGGCAAACCATGGTGAGAATTGTCACTGATTCTTTAACACATCTTCCAGAGTGATTCATTGACACGTGCATGAAGACGGGATTCCACCTGCCCAAACACATACACATACATGCATTGTTTTTGATTCTTAACGGTCTTGGTTCCCTCTACCAACCCTTACATATCTTTCTGCACCACACATTCACCGACCAACGCACTTGGTGGCGATTCGGTCGTATTAGATGTGGATTTTCGAGGGACCAATAATGCTTATTCTGTGTATTAATAGTGCATTGCCTCGAGAACTGGCATTCATCCGATCACAAAACTTCATTCAAAAAATCTGGATTTTTATCCAGTGTGTTTAACACGAATTTGCAAAAATCAAAACGACGCTTCTTGTCTCCAGGCATTAGTTCCTGCGCCAGGACTGGACGATAAGGATGTGCACCGAACGTATGTAATATGTTCCACACCGTTAAATTTTGAGCAGGAACAAGCCTTGCTAATATCCTAGACACTACTTTCAGGATGAGCCAGGGCATATCCTAGAACATCCTCAGCCGGTATCCGCAAGCTTGAAGGTGTGGCACGAGACAAGGGAATACGTCTATGACAACTCCCAGTTCTATACAAGCGTTGAGCAGCACGGGCAATTGTACAATAAGAACATTTGTCTTCGACTGGGAAATTTAATGGCATTGCCGCCTCTCTTTTATTTCGATTACACTGCCCATACAACAGTACCATTTCGCAGTATTCTTCATTTGTATACATCTGGTTCTCCCGAATTAGAATTCGTAATAGTAGAATACGACTGTATGCAATTGCAAGAGACTGCACAACAGATTTTTAACGTTCGCCATGATCAGTACCGCAGCAAATCAGTCTGAAGCCGCAGACAAATAAGTCTATTTTTTTGGAACTGCTTTTGAAAAGTTTCCTTCGTCCAAAATATTTTATTTTATCTATGTTTTACACGTACACAGAATAAATTTTATTTCTTAAGTACTCAATTATTGTAATATTAACGTTATGTATATACTTTTAAATTTAAAAACGATTTACATAAGAGTGACGTGGAAGAGCGAAAGTTTCCTGGCAGAGTTCATTTTCACTTTGGAGACAGTCCCTTACTAGCTTCTTGAAATTGGCCGAGAAAATGGATGAAATGTATGATTTTCAAAGTTCCATAACTTGGTCAGTTTTTATCATAATAAAATAAAAGATTTTGTGTTTACTTTGTTTTTGTGTACTGCATCTTTTCCTAAATATAAGTGATAGGACCTGGGGACCGTATAAAAATTTAATTTTTGTAATTTTTTTCTAAATAGGTTTTTTGGTTCAAAAAGCATGTAAAAACATTCTTTACCTTTTTAAAAACATTTTTCAAATTGGAAGTGCATATCTAAACCGAACGGTTCGGGAATTTGCTATTGGGTCACATTAAGGCTGGACACCCTGTATATTGAAGTTCGTGTACATGGCATACCTATGGAATGGAATGCTTCCTTTCATTTTGCATGAAAGCAAAGAAAATGACATATTTTAATTGTTTTCAAGACTGATAAACGCCGCGTGTACTGAGACATGTCCGAACTTTGGCTTAATTTAGTGCTCCGTTTGAGAGCTATAGCGTCGGAGTATGATATTTATTTCAAAGAAAAAGATTACAGACTAATTTTAGGATAGAAAGGTAAACACGAGCATTAAATGAGAATAAAAGGAGATCGTTGCAGAATTGATGATACTTAACTATCCTTAATTAGCAAATGATGTGTCGAATTATAGTTAATTGTAGCAAGCAAGCTTAATTCAATAAGCGTCACTTTATTAAATTTACTTTCATTTGTTTTCATCTTTACTAAATTTAGACTCACTCATTCCGTAAACTTTGCGATTAACTTTCGATTAATTAATTAATTTATTTTTAAATAGCGTTTCAGTATTTGAACTATTTTTGCTAATTAATTGTGCGAACTAGTAAGTTTTTCACAGTGATGAAATCCGCTCATATCTTTACAGTTTCATTAATTCAATAATTTATTTTGTGGCTCTTTTATTTTAACAATTTGCTGTTACGATGTAAATAATGTATTATAATAAAATTTTAGTTCAATCTGTATACTTGAATTAGTATAATAAAGTATCGGCAGATTTCAGTAAAGTATCGGTATAATAATAGGGTATGCAGATTCTTAAATGAGCAGAAAGAATAATTTAAAAAGTATTCTCTTTACACATTAATTACTTTATAATACTTCATTTTCTTACATTCATTTCATTAATTGTTTTTTAGCAGCATTCTGCTTTTTTGGATCTAAAAGTGTTTAATTATTTTTTTAAATAAAATTAAATATACCAAATAATTAACAAAAATATTTGCGTACATAAGCACTTGAACTTCAAAAATTCAATTTTAGTAAACCTATTCTGATTAAAAAATATGGTAGCATAATGATAAAATATTTTCAGCCTGCTTGGTAATAATAAAGTTAATAAAGTTATGAGGTAAAAATTGTATATATATATATATATATATATATATATATGTTTTCTTTAGATATATATACAAAATGCCCATTAAAGACCCTTGCCTCCCTCTTAAATTCAGAATGGCTGCTGTAATATTCATGAACTTGATGTCTAAGTACAGCAAAGTAGACATGCATTATTGAATGAAACTGTCTATGGCGCCACCTGGTGGAAAATTGCTGGATTAGCATTCCTGTCTCCAAAACGGAACGATACAGGGATAAAAAGTGATTTACAAAGTTGATGGCCATCATTGATTTAGAACGAAAAAGATACCTTCCGGACAACGATGCAAAGACTAGAACGGATAAAACGCGCATTTGTTTTTCATTGATTCCCTGCACTGTGCCGTTACAAAACGATCTCAGAAAGAAGAAAAACAACTAGATAAATCAAAACTATAACTTTACGTTCGAACTTGTCAACGTCAGCTGAAACGCACATTTAGATTCTCATTTGAAAGTGGCACTGCACACGCTGGAGCATACAGTGGGGATATGTTGTCACAAGCGTCCGTAATGCGTCGTTTAAAATACTGCAATATTTGTGGAAGGGTCGGATTCACCTGCTATTTCTGGTATCCTCAGAGGAAAAGTCCAGGTGAACGCTTAGTCCACTCTTTGAAACCTCCATAAATATTAAATAATTATGAAAACATAGACCATAAATATTCTCAACTATACACCAGTGTACCGTAAAGCAAGGAATAAACTTTTGAATAAATAAAAGCATATATAACCTCAAATTTTATTCATTAACAGCGTGCGTTTATCAGAAAATAAATCCATCACAAGCATTCAAATAACTGTAGCTCAACACACGCTCGACACATATTCTTCGCAACTCGCAACAAACATTTTGAAGTTTTTGCCGAAATTCACTTGATAAAGAATTAAGAAACAACTCATCGTGAAATGAAGCAAACAAATTATCTACATTTAATATAAAAACAGCTACAAATTTCACTTCTCAAAAATAACAAAAATAAAAAATGAAACTTCATCCACCGTAAACACAGGAAAAATGAACACACAAGCACACGACTTCGATTCGTGGCGAATTCGAGTTCAGTTAGTTTGCCAGTTAAATTCTTTGAAATTCGTTCAACCAATACCTTCAAACAGCATAATTTCTCATGATATCATAAAACAATACAACTCTGCAGAAGGGATGCCGAATAGCTAAGCTCGATTGGCAACGCTGCCCTGCCTATTTACTACATATGGTAAGCTTTGACGACGTATCTCGCTTGGCGATCGATACACGCTTACGATATTATTTCCTAGGTTTCTGCAGGCTACATGAAAAAAAGAGTCATAAAGGTAATCCAGGGGCACGACCATAGCTAATGAAGGGGAAAAAAACACGTGGAAAAGATCCAAACATGGAGGAAAAAGCTTAGAGATGATGCCAATACTTGAAAATAAAAAGTGATGTCAGTAAAGTATTTTAAGTGACACAAATAAGCAGCAAGAGCCAAAGAGTAAAATAGAGAGAAAAATTAAACACTAGATGATATTGTAGTCAGTAACACAGTAACAAAAAAGAGTGAAAATAGTACAAAAACAGTAAATAGGGGGGGAGAAGCTCAGGAAGTGTAAAATACAAAAAATGACATAGGAAACCAATGAGGAACGGCAGCCACACCTCGCAAGAAATTCCTAAGGCTAGCAGGCCTGTGCATATTAATAACCGATAAATGCATCACTTTTGGAACATGTGATACTTTATAGAGCACGTGATCCGAGGTCATATATTTTGAAACGCAGCTCGGAGAGGGGCTTTTTCGTAACTTCAGTTGCCATGTAAAATTGTGTAAAAACTAAATAAAAATATGGAATCGTAAACCCGCAAGATCTCCTTTTCCTTGTCCTGTCTACGAGTGCTTGCCGCGGGTGGCTGGGGAAGGCTCTACGGCGGGTCCCACTGAGCGGATCCGCCTCGCCTCCTGTCCAACGACGATGTTAGGACCCAACTCAATGTATGAATATCAGCGAAGCCTCAACAGCCTCGCCTCCTTCGGTACACGAACAACAATATTACACCGCGCCAACCATTACGTCCTCGTTTTCTTTCTTAAATGTATATAAAATAATAAGAAGAAGAATTAAATTAAATTTTTAAAAGTATAGTATACTGTTTTGAATTAGTGAAATGAAGTGAAAAATATTTTTAAAAAATAAATATTTAAATTAATGGTAATAATAGTAATAGCAGGTAATAAAAAATTAATAATATTATTTATTTGTAATTAATTAAGTTATTATTGTGCTTACTACGCGATAACATATATTCTAAATCAGTAAGGAAAAAAAAAAGTACCAGAGATTAACAAATCTCCGAATTTTTCTTCTTTTTATAATTTCTTTCTATAAAATATATAAATATATGTTTTGTGGATTTTTTTCTTTTAATTTGATGTGCCTTTTCTTTACCTACATTTCCTTATTTCAATCTAAAAGTATTTAAATACTACTTCAGGCCATTCTAAATATACTTGATCACGGTTATCTGCATACCGTTACAAGGATTTACAATTAAAACTCATCTTATTTAATAAACGAAACTGCAACAGATACGCATCATCGAAATAATAAAAACATTTAACTTTCCTTTAGAATGACAAATTGATAAAGTGTCTTTTTAATTATCATTTGAGAAACAAGTATAAAATTTCCTTATCACAAGCGTTAATTAAACTAACTTTACCGGAATCGGAAGCGTAAAATTCGTGGCATCCATTGTCTGTTAAAATAATAATAATAATATTAATAAAAAAATGGGAGACTTTTTTCATTCACGTTTGAAAAATGATGAACATAAGCGCGGAAAATGAAACAGCTCTTTCTTTTTAAAGACATTCCATTGTCGTTGCTTTCAGAGTATTTTTTCTATGAAATTAATTTGATTAATAAATGTATCAAAGCTGCAAATCAAATATTTTATAATTAAACGCAAAATGGAAGTTGGTGCTTTGGAGTTATTTATTTATTTACTTATTATTATTTTTAAATGACAAAGACGTTTTTGAGAAGTCCAAGTAATTTAATTAATGCAAATTACGAATATAGAGAAGCATACAATAAAACTGCAGTGGTATTCTCTCATTCTATTTGATTAAAATATTTTCTTGGAAATTTTTTTTCAATAGTTCAGTGTGTGTGTCTGGAGGGGGGTCTAACTTTAAAATTATTACAATAATATGTTTAAATTTCCGAAAAATTTCTAAAAACCTTAATCATAAGAACTATACATTTTTTCTTTTAAGGATATTTTTTAAGAATCCCCTAATATACAAAATATATGTGTTTAAAATAATAAAATCTTATGAATTTAGGAATTGAATACATATTTGATTTTTGTCTCGATACTGCCTTAAGAACCTACAGAAGATTCAGAAAACACATCTTATCGGATAAGTGATTCTCCGACATCGGCAATACCGGTTTAGCGTCGGCATTGTTATAGTAGTAATTGGAGCGATGCCGGTCCATACCGTTGGTACTTGTAGCCCGGACGAGAAAGGATACACAAATGGATACAGGAGATATATATTCACATTTCAAAGGAAGTCAGGAAGAAGCTTTTCTGCGAACCATTCTTTGACTTATAATAGTGCTGGTCATGTGGTGTATACAGGAATGACATGTACGAAAAAAGGTACATTTATTGGTTATTAAAATGAACGGGTCTCATAGCTCAAGGAAATTCTTGGGAGGTTTAGTGCCAGAATAACCTGTGAAAGAGGGAGAGTACATCGACTGCGTTTTTAATAAATTTAAATCCCGATAAAAATCCTTTGTTTGAAAACGAAAGCTGCGACGCTTCTATAGAATTTTGAAGGAAGCTAACACGAAATGTGCCGCTACGGGGATCAAAATCTTGTCATCTCTAGAGCCCACTCATAGTAAAGAGTGGGCTCTTCTGGTTTGTCTTTGACCAGAAGGGAAAGGTCGAAGATATGCATTATGACAATATTATCGGGCATTACTTCCACTCTATGCTGTGTCCTGGAGAACGTTGTCTCTTCTAAGTTGACAATGCCTCTCTGCATGTTCACACGGCTCGTTGTGTTCAAACATGCTTATATATAAGCACAACATTGACGTGGGAATCCTACTCTCAAGACCATTGAGACTGTGGGTTTTTTTAGAAAAGGAAGTCAGTGTTTGGTTTCCTCCACAGTGCACACGCTGCCGCAAACTACCTTAACTCGAGACCGATTTTCCGGATGAATGTCTGCAAATTCCGGAAGAATGTCTGCAAGTAAGTTTTTTATTCAGCCCTTTTTGTTGATAACTTGTCGGTTACAAGCTATGTTTCTGGGGAATGACAGCCCGAATCCCATCTAATTAAAAAATTGCATTCTCTCATAGGTGTTCTTTTATTATGTCCTATATCTTTATACATTGTCCCTTTATTTATAAGCATAATTCCATAACAACATTGTTTTATGCCTTAAAAAAACTAATCTATTTAGCGTAAAATTTTTCACTATATATTCCATACACAATATAAAACTATTTTAAATTGTATCAATATAAACTGACATTCAATAAATTCTATTGACGTTTCATGTCTACTGCAAACTTAATAATCAACAGCTCGCCGATTAATCTCACCGAACAGAATTCATGTTTTAGAAGAGCAGTACTTCCATCAGAAAATATAAATGGCTTCAATTATTACAATGAAGGACATCCATAATTAAGCAGACTAAGCGATCACAAAAGCCGATTTTGAGGTCCACGTAGCTCAAACAAACTTATTAATTTTACCACATTATATTCCGTTATTCAGCTTCAAATATTGCTAAGTTCAGATGAAACGGAAGCCGCTATTTCGTAATATATAACAATATAGAGCATAATGGAGTATAATAAAAATCTCGGCTATTTGATCCTCGACAGGGGGTGACCCCCCTGAACCCCCTAATTATTTAGTTTCATTATTGCCATATTAAAACGATATTAATTGACTATGTTATTTTATCGCTCATCTTTTGCGTATTTCCCCTGGTAACCCTATATTGAAATTTCTATGACTGTAACCTATTTATAGAAAAATACATGGGATGCATATTCTGCAGCTTACGAAATATTGTAACAATAGATTAAAGCTGTTGTGAACTAATAGTATTTAAATATATTTAAAAAAATACATGTGACGCATATTCTATAGCTTACGAAATATTGTAACAATAGTTTAAAGCTGTTGTGAACCAATAGTATTTAAATACATGTAAAATTATGTCGCTTTTTTATGTCGCATTTTTGGGACACATTTTTCAAAAAGGGTGTTGAGAGATAAAATGGCATAGTCATTAATAGCTATCTGATAATTCCCATTTGTTATTTTGTTATACTTAAGTATACTTACACATGTTAATGAATGGAAACATAGAGTTCGTTGAAATTCCTTATAAAGGACCTTATAAATGATTCCTTATAAAGGACCCCCCACCCCCTTCGCCCCCCCTAAAAAATGTATTAATAGGATTAGAGAGAAATTGGATTTCTTTTTTGGGGGAGGGGATACTTGATTCACATTATGCATGCCAGTGCCATCTATCGGTATCTTTTTGAAATAATTTTTTTTTCTATTTTTTTTTTTTAAAGAACGATTACCCTATCATCATATTCGTGCAAAATGCATTTTTTAAGTTAAATATTTGCTTTAATTAATTATTTCTTAAAGTTTGCAGCGTTTTTTGAAGAACTTAGTGTGGATATTTCATGCCCCCACAGACCCCCCCCCTTGTGCGTCCATTGATGATGTGTCCATAACCATGTGTGGGTAGTATATGTATATATATTCAGTGTACTAGTGTTGGTAAATAAATTAACAAAAACTATGCAGTACATTAGTATGTAACATATTATACGTTTTGGATTTCGATATCCCACTATAAAGAACAGTGTCTTTACAAGAACATAGAGTAGGAATGACTTGCAAAGAATTTTTTTCTGAGTATGATGGATAACTTTTTAAAAGTTATTTTATGAGGTAAATTTTCTCTGTTAGATTCAAAGTAAAAGTATAAACAATTAGGTAACGAATAAAACTAATTGATTTAGTTTTGTCTTTTAAAGGTTATTTTGTGTGTTATATAAAAACTAAAAAAAATACATTATTAGATTTAGGCGTTTGAAATAATACGCGGTAGGATGCACTTAAAGAAGGCTATCATAAAAAATAAAATTGTCTCCAAAAGTGTTTTTGATGAAGCTCTTTAATTATTTTTCGATCGATAGTGAAGCAATTCAGTGATCGTAAAAAATGTCTGGAGAAACGCTTATTGAATGCAAACAAAACCCCTCTTGAAATGTATTTCAGTGGAAGAAACAAGAATTTGAACATAAAGAAAAGTTATGTTAAATGCAAATTGCTTAGTTATTGAGATGAACTGAATTTCTAAAGCAAGCCTTAGACATTGATATTAGAACACCATATCATGTAATGAATCATTAAAGGATAATTTTGATTCACTTTCTGAAGACTGCTTTTATGCATTAAATTTGATAGAAACACAAACGTCGAATTTTCGCAAAGGGTACAGATTGTTGCCTGCTGAAGATTTTCGATTCACAACCAGTGATTTCTTAACACAGTTGCCACAAAAAGACTCAGACTGTGTTTAAATGAGAAACTGCAAAAACCCAGTTTTTAGACAGTCTTACCAATTTCTGTCTGTAAAATGGTCGGATTGCTTGAAAGTGCTAGCCTCAACAGAAGAGTGTGTCGTGAACGATTAAAATTAACAGCTGCTGGGAAAAATCGCATTTCCAAAAAGAGTTATTTGGCAAGTCATTTATCGACTTGCTACTAGTGGTTTTCCACTGTCTGGAGGAGAATTGATACCCTGAAAACTGTATAAAGTAGTTGAGAAATTGTGATAAAATTGATGGTAGCAGAAAACTCTGACGAGCAACAGAGCAACGTTTACTAAACATAAGAAGGAAACAAAAATTCCCTTTTTTAGACTCCTCTCATATGTTTTTACCTTTAACTTCATTAGCATCCTTTAGAGATAAATTAACGTATACAAGGATCGATTCAAACGTAATTAGATTTACTTTGCGGTACCTCAACGAAATCGGTGATCACGAGAGCAGAAACATTATATTAGCAAGAGAAAATTCCGCTTGGACCCGAGCCATTGTATAATTAAACATGTGCCAGTGTTTAAGTATTTCAGATGGAGGACCTGGTACACATTTTCGCCTGTTGCGACTTATGTTTGATACGTACTTGAAAACTAAAACAGAAATTCACAATTGAAAAAAAATATATATAAAGTAAAATATAAACAAAAAATGAATAACATTCATGCTTCAGCCTCGCTTAAGAAGAATAAAACTGCGCTAATTCAGTTTCTAAACTCGTTTTAATGCGTAGATATTTGTTTGTTTTAATGAAATATTAAATAAATATCAATTATCTGGATTAGTACTCAATGTAGCTAATCTATCATACTTAAGCTTTTCTCCTCCGTCATCAAATTAAGTCTCTTATTTTGGGAACTTGCTAACAATTTCATCCCATCCTAATTGCTGTTATTATTATGGATCAAAATAACGCATGTCGTGACTTGTAACGATAAATAAGGTGATTAAACAGAATCATAGAAATCTCGAGGTAGTAAATTCCATTAATTATAAGAAATCGATACATTTTTACGCAATAAACATTAATGATCATTAATCATTTTGCCAAAATATCTTAATTAGAATAAAAATTCAACACTAATTGCTACAAGACCCAAAAAATTCAGTTTGTAATTATTGTGCAGAATTCGTTTTATTTCGTTTCATGCAACCATCTTGTCATGCATAAGTCAAGATGTTTATACGAAACATCAATAGACTATTTTGATTGAACTAAAAGAAGTTGCATTGGTAAAAATAAAGCATCTTAATATATGCATATGCACAATATAAAACCTTAGTAAGTGTTTTAATAAAAGGAACTTTCAAAAATGTGTGCAAATAAAAATGTACGAATACTTTATTAGGTGCCTCAATAAATTAACAGCTGTAGAGATAATTTCGCTTGCTTTTACATAGTTCTATGATAGTGAAAAAATTGTGTTAGTTTTACGGGATTTACAAAGGCGGTGATTTAATCACCGTGAATTAATAATATGTTGCTATTTCTCAATATTAGCATGAGCGTTACCAGTGTTCTGTACTTATTCATCACACTCTTCTGTATTCTACTAAGTTTCAAATGCACGCACACAATCTTTTTTACGATAAACAGCTGAAATTAGGGAGTTTTTGCATACCGTTTCTTCTTACGTTAACGATAACGCTGACCAATCATTTTCGGAATTTATTCGTGCGCATGCACCGTACTGTGCAATGTATTTTAACGTTATCGTTAACGTGAGTGAAAACGCTATGCAAAAACTCCCTATTATGTATCAAACACCATAATGGATCTATCTAGAAGTTTTCTTTTTATATATATATTTATTTGTTTTTGTTTGTAGTTTTTTTCTTTTATACAGTGGAAAACAGATCAATTCTTAGCTCAACCCGAAAAAAAAAATATACGTATCTTTCTAGTATCACTCCCCCTGCCTAAGCAAAACTCGCCTTGATTTAATCATAATATTTTTATTTTCTATTCTCTATTTATAATAAAATTAGCTGTTCAGTCTTGGAAAGATGCACAGATCATCAATACTGACCATCTATTTAAGATATTTATTTTCACTACATGGTGTAACAGCCTGTCAATGTCAATGGTGTCACATGAAGGAACTCCACCTATGTTTAAGGTATCAAATTTACATTTTGTTATTAATTTTGGTCAAATTTGTGATTATATGGTAGTGCTATATCTTATCGGGATGTCTCGGAAATATATATATATATATATATATATGTGTGTGTGTGTGTGTTTGTATTTATACATATAGATGCCCCTGAATATAATATATACATATAAAGCATTTGATAGGTTAGGTAATAACATTTTATTAGCCAATTTACATTACACAGAATGATAGTGGACAGAATTATAGTTCCCGGAGACTTATCACTCATTGAGTCAGTTAACCCTATAGGCATTGACTTCAAGACTGAGGCTTTGGCTCAGCCCTCCACATTGCTATGTGATTCTGATTCTTATTATGTGCCCTATCACCTCTTAAAGTTTTGTCCAAGAGTTTAGATTCACCCTGTATATATATATGTGTGTGTGTGTTAATAAAACAGCCTTTGGCAATTTAATCTAATTTAATTAAAAATCATTTGAAAAACCATCTTTAATTTCTGAGAAGCAGAGTACTTTCACTGTAAGGTTTATTTCTCGGCAAGACAAACATTACTTTCATAGACAAATTTTGAGAGCACTTAAGAATCAAAAGTGCGAATTAAGCTAAATTTGTCGGCGTTTGCGGTTTCCGGTGGCCTAACCTAAAATTCTTGGTCTAAGTTATTAAATGACATCATTTTAGAGAACCAATTAGCGAAAGGGTAACGGCGTTTGCGCCAAGCGACAAGTTGGAAAACTTGGGGTATGTAGGTCAGGAGCAGGAAATTTACGAGGATTTTAAATATAGTAACAGCCCACATAACTCGCAACTAGTTTGTCGATAGGTCACAAGTCGTCCTCCAACCAAATATGAAAAATAATAAAGATCCAGTTTAACCACAATCAACCGCGACTGCCATTCTTTCGGGAAAGACGAAGTCTTTGCAAAGAGAGTCCCCGAAATTCGTGACATATATACAGTTATATATAATATTCTTATTTATATATATTCTATTTTCGATTTGTTATGATTTCTTCTCCTTTCATCTGGTTTTCTCACATTTTCCTTTTTTTTACTGAATGTCATTTATTTATTTGTTTATTTATTTATTTTTTGCACCTTGCGTTTTCTTTTATTTTGTTCAATCGTCTGCTTGTTTTGGAGCTCAAAAATTATGAATTCTTTGTAATACCCAACTCGCACTTTTTCTTAACACATTTATTTTTTTTTTACTGAAATGTGAACTGTCCAATATGAAAACATATTTTATACCGTCATTTTATTTTAAACTCGTTTACATTAGATGAGAACTTTCATTGTTGCACAGTTAAAATTGATTTAGTTATTCGAAAATACATAAATATTAATAGAATCTAGCTTATGGATCCTCAAGTAGTTACTTTTATGTTCCCGAAAATTTTTATAGTGTTGTGAAGTATAAGGATTTTAGTGAAAATAAAATTTATATTGGTTCATAATTGATTTTTTAAAAGTTGATTAGAAAATATTTATGAATAAACGTTCAGTTAAAGTATTATAAACTACGTTTGCTTTTTTGGTGTTATGTTTAACAGTTTAAAATCTCAACATCAAATGGCTGATTTTTTGAGTATTTTTATTTAACTGAGTTTTGGTACACGCTGTGACATTTCGTAATTTCACTTTTGTGACATAAATAAATGAAATATGATGAAAAATTGAGAGTTACAAGTTCATATACAATCCTAAGGCAATTTTTTTACAAACACACACACACACACACAAAAAAAACATTTTTTAACTTAAATATATAAAAATGTGATCGAGTTAGGTTCAAAAATGTCGTTAAAAACGTGTATTTATTGCTGTAAATGATGTCAAAAATATTTTTATGTGCTTAAAATAACAAGAATTTCTTAAACCGTAGAGAAGAAAGTTCACGGGAATCGTCCTTTTTTATACATGTGTTAATACATAAATTTAAGAAACACACCTAATAAATGCACTTAGCAATTAATTTGAAGTAACGCTTTGAAAAAGCTCGAGAGTAAGTGTGACTTCTTAATGAAGCTGAAAAAAGCCTATTATAAGAAAAACTTCTTATATGTAAATTTAAAATGATTTCCTCGGACTATTACTAATTTTTTTCCAATTGAAAAATTACTATTTGTAGAAATAAAGTGATACAATAAAAATACATTTTTGTAAAGTTTAATAAATGCATACAAAATGAGAAAAAACATAGAAGTTCTAAGTATTTTTGACATGTTTAGATTAGATGCATTGAGTGATTTTAAACTCCGAACACTAATTAGAGAATTCATTTTCACAAAACTAGAACGTCGACTGTTTATTTATTTAATAATAGTAGTATTTCAGAATATGAGAAGAATTGCTGCTATGCAATTAAAAATTATGTTACACAGCAAAAATTGTTTAACCCTACAGTGCATACTGTAACCAATTGGCTACACTGTTATTTTTTTCGTAATAAAAAGTAAATATTGTAGTTTTTGTCTAAAATATGCAATTAAAATAAATGTAAGAACACATGGAAATAAATTTTAACTTTTAAAATGTATGCCAGCATTATTTTTTGAGCAAACAAGCATGGAATTATAACAAGTGCATGCAGTTCACTGAACAAATTTTAGCCGAGTTTTTAAATTAATGAAAATAAAATAAAGTTATGAAAAATAATAATGAAAATTAAGTTATGAAAATATGAAAATAAAGTTATGAAAATAAACACAAAACTAATAAAACATGGTAATATTGGACTAAATAAAGTAAAATTGGGCTATATTACTTCCTTCGATTTTACGAGAGCTATAGGGTGGACATTCGAATCTGAATATTTTTTATGATTTTTCTGGGAAATTTCATGCTGAATTTTTTAAGAAATATTGTCTCCTAGCATACGTAAATCTAAATGAAGTTGCTATTTTATTTTCAGCCCATTCTAAAATATCATGCATTGTAGGATTAAACATCAAAGTGCGTCGAACTCTAACTTAAATTAATGACCATAAGATAAGAACTTCGAGAATGGATGTGCTACTAAATCCTAAAAAAACTTTATATTATGGTCTTGTTAAGATAATTAAACGTAAGCATGGTTATTTGTTAATTATAATACAAGATCGCGTGTTATGATTTTGAATAATGAATCATTATGATTATTCTTCGCTTTAAAGTATTTTCAAAGCTCTCCCCTAATTATGCCTTTTCTTCTTTGATCTAAGCAAGACTTAAGGAAAAAAATATGTTTTCATTCATTATAAAGTCTTGGAAGAAATTACTGCTTAATAAAGGAGTTCATATATCTTGAATTTATAAATCTGTTTTGATTACTTAGGAATTTTTTAAACAGATATGCCAAGAAATGATTGGATGTATGTAGAATTATAAAATATGAGAAATATAAAAACTCCCGAATATGTTTGTATTTATTATATTTCCAGAAATTCCAGATTTAATATATGCATTTTATTACAGGATATTTTTAAATTATTGTATTCGCATTCAAATAAATGCAAAAAATGAAAATATTTTCTTTAAAGTATTACTTGCAGTATTATAGTTTAATATTATTTATGTCTAAAGTACAGTGATTTTCTTCAAAATACTCTTTGTTGCATAGCAATTTTTGCTTACAAACTTTGTGCATATATAAAATGGAAATTCTATTTAAAAAATATTTCAAAGAAACCGTAAATGTTATGCTTGTAACAAAAATATATCTATAGCTACTCACAGTTTTATTCAGAGTATTACATTCAATAGCTAACGCTAAAATGAATTTTAAACTTATCATTAGAAGCTGTGGCAGCTCGTACATAGGGACTGTGGAACGGTAGTACTGCCAATTAACTTTAAATGCAGTTTTTTAAAAATCCTTTCTTAACCACTTCCTGGCTTATCCCGAGCTCAGCTCGGGCAGGCGAAATGTACCATCCTGGCTCATCCCGAGTGTAGCTCGGGCACTATGAAAATATACACTGATATTCGGTCTTTCCCGAATTTTTTCGCATTTGTTTTTAAATCGCTTTGAATGCTTTTGCTTACTATTCTAGCTACTAGATGGCAGCACTATAAATGTTTTTTTTCAACTGTAGGTATTAGATAAGAGTAGGCGGCATTTCCGGTAAAATTCCAGATGTGTTTGTTATAAATCATTACGTGCTTGTATAACGTTCTGTTTTTTTTTTCAAGGATGTAAATAAAATTTGTAATTCAAGACAAAAGCTAGCTCTTCTATGCGTTATAATTTTAGTTAGTGTGAATTGACTCCAAAGTCTAATGATTTCTGCCATACAGGAAGCCAACTTTACAGGTAAGTTACTCATTTAATTAATTAGATTTTTTGCATTAATTTTTAGGAAATTGCATATGCGAAAATTGCTATTATGTTTAAAAAGATATATACGTATGAAAATAAGCGTAAAAAAAATTGACATTTTTTGATCCATAATCCCGAAATAAAATGAGCCTGGAAGGGGTTAATACTTGCACTTTACACAATTATTACACAAGCAGTTAGTAGCTGTCATGCAGCAATAACAAAAACACTCTTCAGGAACATAAAAAATCCTCAAAATAAAGTAAAGATCTTTGAATGGAACTGTTCATGATGTACCTACCGTATAGCTACCCCTTGCATTTCATTTGATTACCCCACGCACTAGCGAAGTCCTAGACGATACTCTCTCGTATGGGTGGAAGAAGCGGAGAAAGACCTGCGAAATTCACAGTTCTCAGCTCCAGCCGAGCAGCGTTGATCTACGTGAGCCCGAATTAAACAAATAAAAGTAATTCAGTGTTTGCTAAATATTTTTTTCCCACCTTAGCTCTGGATTTTTTTTTCCCGCGTGCTTCTTTTACGTTTTCAACAATAAAAGTTTACCTTCTTCAATGTGGAAATTATGTAAAAATGAGTATGCAAACTATCCCTTTTTTTAAGGTGCATCCAAAATTTCTAGATTTCTATTATATCTAGATAGTCTTTTTAATGTCATCTATTATATCTAGATTATTTTTGTTGTTCCTGATGCCCTCTGACAACTGCAAGCGGCTGTGCCAGATCTCCCGAAGGGATGCGATGGGCAGAGGGAGTGCGCCTTCCATTTCTAGGGCCCCTGTGGGAGGAAGTACGATTTAGCCCGTGGTCCCCTATTTTTGAACCAATTCCGGAGGAGGGACCAACCCCCTGATATCGGCACCTCCAATGTCCCGTTTAACAACTTAAAGGACATAGGAGCTACAACAGATTTTACGTGCACCAGCTCCCCCTAGCGTACATGGTTCCACAGTAGTCGAGCCGAGAGGAAGTTGGCCCTCCCAAGCACTGACCAAGCCGGATGCTGCTTCACTTGCCGTGTTCTTATGGGAACGGAGTTTAGAGACCAGAACACTGCGGGGGCATATCTAGATTGTCCTTTTAATGTTACCTATCTCTAGATCCTCTTTTTAATATTATCCTCTCAAACTACATCAAAGTTTGAGAGGAATCTATCCATCTAAAACTACTACATATTTTGTCAATTTCTATTTCAGGATTCGTAAAATATCTCTTGTTAGAATTTCTGCTTCACTATTCATAATAAATGTATAATAAATTTTAAAAAATAAAAGCTAAAGGTGCTATACAAATATATTATTTATAATAATTACGTCCATGCTATTAGCCTTTAACAAAGTTTTAATATTTTACAAATAATTAATAATTTACAAACAGAAATACAAGATAATTGCAAAATATAATTATTTTAATTTTATGCGTATCGCACTGATTGAAAGCTTCTGTCTATTCGGATTATGCTAACGAAGTTCATGGTGTTTTCATTAGTAGTTAGTAATTTCTCTAGTAATAATATGCAAGCAACATCTGGGATACAGCATGCGAAGGAAATAATTATTAGTTAAACTATCCACCAACGAGAAACACATGTCATCATCGTGCATAAAACAGCCTGAGCTATTAGCACCTGGATTCGAATCTGATATGTAGATTTTCATGTTTATCAACGTTCAGATTCACTGAAAATGTTGATTTTAGGAATTTTTTTATTTTCATGGTATGTTTTTGAATAAGTTTTATGAAAGGTGACTTAAAATCCCATGTAATTTTAAATTGCTGCCCAGTGTTTTATGTGCGACGTATAGAGCGTACAGCTTGTTGATAACTAACATCAGCAAGTAATAATGTTTATTCGTGTTCGGAATTACACGGTCGAGCAACCCACATACTGAAAATTTTGTAGGGAAGTAACTTGCGCCTAGTTGATGTATATCGGAAACCAAAATCATCTGATTTGAAGCCATTAGACATTTTTCTTTGGGGTTTTTTGAAGAAAGTGTATGCCAGTGATCATAAGATTATTATTTTCCACACACGCACACCAGCACATACCAGAAAAAAAAAGAAATCCGCTAGCAATAGAAATTATGTTACTGAAAATTTCATCAACACAGAGAACGTTTTCCATAGCAATCACCGTTTATCGAATATTAATTTGCACACGTAATTTTCGTATTTCTAACTTATATTATAATAAAAAAATTCAAACATTTTAAAATAAATAATGCTCTAATTAATAAATTTAAATATCAAACCATTTTGAAACACTAAGAGAAATGTACTGCGTTTGTTGTGATAATAATAAAATAGTATATGTAACAAAACGCATGGGAAAAAAAAAGAAAGAAAAAGAAAGAAAATTTTTATTACTGAGTTATACTGCAGGAAAGGGGGGGACGGGGGAGGTGAAATCAAAGACCAAACATTAAATATAAGTAAAATTTATATAAAGAAGGATTTTTCTTCACAGTATGGGGTCGGATGAAATCCTGTGTGGTTCCAGTCCGATGGGATTACAGTACTTTTCCGAAATAATGTAGTACGTAATAATTAACAAAAACACTCGAAATAACTGGGATCTAAAACATAAAATAATTAAAAAATTGTAAAATAACACCTTAAAGTTTACTTTTATGGCCATTCAGCTTGAACGAGGAACTGACTATTTTTTAAGCTCCCGTTGCTGGCTTCAAGTGATTGTCACTGATGAAGAACAAAAAGTTCTTCATCAGTGACTGACAATTAATGACATCAATGACAAACAAACAGCTGTATGGTTGTTCAACTAACCTTTATGCTGTTATATTACATAGTTTTTTTATTATTCTAATGTACCTAATGACCTCAACGCCAACTTTGGTTTTCAATGTATTGGGACGAGATAGACCACGCTTGGCCAGCACGCTATGTAGATCTATCAGGCTTCATTTTTCTTCTTATGTGGACACCTCAAGGCACTCGTCTACGAGGCTTCAGTTAACTCTGATGAGGACCTCTTTGCAAATCACCCATTCACTTCTGCAACCATTCATGAAACACATGTTATATACGGAAACGTGCTTCCAGGCCTGTATGAATGTGGATAGAGGCACATGAGCAATTAATGTAATATGTTATTAAAGATATTTTTTTTTCTCATTTCCTCAACATTTCTGGTTTTCCAAGGAGAAATTTCACTTCTGACTCACAATGCTATATAAAAAGGGTTCTTAATGTGTACTTTACCTATCTTTAATGTTTAGTTCATGAATTCAGGGACAACCTCTATGCGATGGACAATCACAGACATGAAATTTTTGCTTATTTACCTTTTTGACTTAGAGCAATATTTTTACCCAAAGGATAGGAAATGAGAATTATATTTTGTATTCTAACGTCTATACTGATACTTGTAAAACAATTGTCATTGCTGAAAGCTACTCTTAATCTCGCAAACTTTACTTGTTGAAAGTATGTTTCTATTACTCACAATTTAAAAAAAATCACTGTAACATCTATTTTGAATCTCTCGGTGTAGAATTTTACACTAATTGTCATTTACCCATGCATCTAAAGTAACTTGGTAAGTTTGTTTAAATATATTATTGAATTGCTTTCAGTTCTCTAACATGTTATTGTTTAATACAGTTACATTTTACAATAGCATTTCTGATTCATTCGAATAACAATCATAAATGAATTCTTGTATTATATGTAAAATATTCGAATCATTCAAATGTTTAAACAAAGTTAAGTTTTCCTGTAATGTATTATTCTTTGTATTAAACGATGTGTTATTTCTAAATTTCATTCTGTATTGCGTTATTTCTATTTTTTATAAAATATTCTAAATTTCATTTAGTATTGTGTAATTTATAATTTTTATAAAATACTCTATAAAACGACACAGAAGAAAAACAAGTTTACTTATTTATTTATTTATTTTGTTTTGTTCGTTTACAAAAAAGTGATCCTTTATGATTTAAAAAGTAAAGGAAATTTTTTCCTAATCAGCATGAAAAGTTTATTAAAAAATATATTTAATAATCCTGGATTTTCTCTTTTTTTTGCCATACCTGAATTCAAAAGTTTGTTCTTATTGGTGTGCATTTTGCTCATGAATATTAATGCTCTCGATCCAGAAAATATTTTTGAATGTTTACGATACATGTTAAATTCTTTCTATTGTGAAACTTTGTTCTAAGGGAAAATGGGAGCAACTTACTTGCGACGTGTTTTTTGCAAAGTTTGTTCCTTTCTTCATTGGCAATAAGGGAAAATATATATGTTTTTTACCAGGCTATCTCCCCCTCTTAGCCTTCAATTAGGCGCTATGTTTTGTTCTAGTTGGTGAGTGTCGTAATTACCATGACATAATTATTCAACACTTCAGGTGGACTATTATTAATAAGAAAATATTTTTAAAATGATAAGATTTATTGAATGTACCTGAAATGTTTTCGTTGCACTTAGTTGGGTACAATATTTCGTGTTCTTCAAGCAGTACCCTTTCCTCAATAATATTTCCAGAAGAAAGACTCGAATTAAAAAGTTTTATTTTCACCTTAATTCAGACATAAATAATTGAATAAACAAATTATCCTCTTCTCAAGATTTTGTTTCTGGAAAATTAAACATTGATAAATTTTCACTTAGATAAAGTTATGTTTGCTTTTATGCACACATAAAAATTAAATATTTACAAGGACAAATTAATTTCAATTAAAATATTTATTTCTCTATTATTGCTACTAATTAAGAAGTTAAGCATAATAAACGTGCCAGAAGAGTACAGATATAAATTTGTAAAATTATTAACTAAAGATTAAATGCTTGCTTGTTTTTATTTTTATAAATATTTGTGTTCTATTTATAAATATATTTAAATTATCTAGTAAGTTAGTTGTTGACAAAATAATTAAGTATTATAAAAACAACAACGTAAAAGAAGATGGATATTTATTTGAATGATTATTTTATACGTAAAGCGTTTGACTGAGTTACTGTGTTAAATTCTTTCTTTTTAATCTCTTAATTTATTTTGGAAGTTCGCTAAATTAACTCAAGAATAGTTTAGCTATTATTATAGAAAGGTAAATACCATAAAAAAGTGCAATTCTTTAAATATTGATTGTCTTTAAATTAATACATGCAAACACTAGTAATTAAAATTCCCAATGAGGAATTTCGTTTGTCTTCTTTTCATTTCTGTGCATTTTGACAAGATTTTTAAAAAAATAGTATGTATTTATTTGCTAAACGGTTTATTTACTTTTCCTCTTATCATTTTAACTTAGGCTTGAAAGAGTATTCTATTAGGAATTTTAAATTATTTTCTGGTCCATGTAAATGAGATACAAGTGTTAGTATCTAAGGTGAAAAGAATGTAAATTACACATTCTCAGGATAGCATCGGGCAAGCAATAAAATTGAATGAATGAGTGATGTCTTGGTGTGGAATTCTTGATTTGAATTTCCGTGAAGAATCAGTGACACCAAAAAGAAGGGGCGAGTGGTGTACCTTGGACTGCATGTAACTTGGGCCAGTCCGCATACTTCTGTCGTGTGGTACCGAAATACGATATTAAGTATATGTAGCTAACTCTAGAAGTTAACTCTAGTAACATCAGATGCTATTTAATCTGTTTGTGGCCGTTTCAGATTTTATATGCCATGTGCTAATGAGAAATGTTTGTTTCCATTGTTGCAAAGTAATTTTCAAACACATATTTTATTCAAAGGAAAAAACTACAGTGCTGTGCATTTTTAAATAAAGCTTTTTTAAGTTTAAAGAAAAAAAATGGCTACATGTTACACTTTGCACCAGAGTCAGTGTTGTACCTTGAACCGGTCCAAAGTGCAATAATGGCTGATTCTGAGTGCCAGTAAGCATAGCACAAATGCATATTCTAGTAGACCTTGCCACTTACAACATGTTGCAATGTTGTTATGATTATTTCAACAGAATATTGAATGTTCTATTAAGTGTATAATTCCCTAGATTTATTTTATTTTCATTAATGATTTCGAAAACTTTGTTAAGAATGTTTTATTTATATCAATATATAGCTTAAGTCAAATAACTAACTGGTTGAGAAAAAAATTAACTAAGAAACAGTGCATTTCAAAGTTTAGTATCTAACTGTCCTATGTTGTACCTTGGGCAGATTTCTCTCGAAATATTTATATTTTTTAAAGAATGACAGACTTTTTAATGGAAAAAATCATATTTATAGGTAGGGAAAAGTATGACATATTTCTCATAAAATACCCGAGAAAATTACATCTGGTTAAAAAAAAAAAAAAAAAAAAAAAAAACTGGAATGCTTTCCAAGGTACGAAGCATTCCCCTAACTTAAGCATAAAATAAGGATATAAAGGGATCCTTGTATTTCCTTTTTCCATCATAAAATAAATTGCGTAGAGAGCGAGATAAAATCAACATAATAATACGATATGCATTAGGATACATCCAATATTCTTTTATTTGATTATCTCACAGTAGGTTCGTATACTTGAATGCATATTTTTAATTTACCTTATTAAACTGTACCTAACAGTTAAAGTATTTATAAGATGCGATTTAATTTTATATTGGACTGAATTGTCAAGTGAGTGTGCGCGTTAGTTTTAAGTAAATCTATTACACTACACCTGCTATTAAATTACCCGTAAAAATAATTTCACAATATTCGTTGCCTACTATTTCAACGATTTTATGAGGTAAAAGTTAATAAAGTTAGTCGAGCTTATTTATGACAATCTATTTATAACATTGCATGTAGATTGCATCATATCGTTGTATACATATTTTTTACAGTTTTCTAGATATTTTAATAAAATATTCTTTCAATTATAACGAATTAAAATCTTAAAAAAATATATGTATCGTCATTTTTTGTTAAGTTCTCATATAAATGTGTATACGATTGTAGCTCAAACAAATGAAAATAAAAGATTTAAACAATTTCAGTCTTTTTACATATTTATTTATTTTATTTTTTTTTGTTTATCTTATAATATTATTATTTACTGGGAGTTGCCAATGATAAACTATCAGTTTTCTTGTATCCAACTTACGATCACATTTTTATATGTCATTAGAAAATACACATACAATTCTAAACTTATGCAGTCCGTGATTTTTAGAAAAAACTTATAATTGAGGATATTATGCCATTTGAATGATCATAATTTATAATATATGTAGCACATATTTTTAACTATAATCGCTAACATTTGAGCTATAAGAGGGCCAAGGAATTGCTCCTATTTCTCAAAAATACAGCATATATATCCGAAATGTAATGCAGACAGTTAGATAAGGGGTTGTAAACATGTAACTGACTACTACAATAGACTGCATCAAAAGAGAAAAAGATACAGGCGGAGTGATTGATGTCTTGATCCTCAGTACCACATTCGATATTCATGAAAGAATTTGTGATTCGAATAAGTAAATTCATGTTAACGGATCAAGGGGCTGTTTTTTCTCTTGGAAAACGTGTGAAGAGTATGATAACATCACCATAATAAATATATTTAAATATTTCAGAATGGAATATGCGGGTTTTTTTAATTGCATCTGAAAACATCTGACATTTCTAAATGTCATATTTGGTATACACTTTAATATACTGTTGAACTTAATGACATTTTAAGTAAAGCAGTAATACATTTATTTATTTTATTGTAAATGGAATACAACTAAAAGTTTGATCTTTAGATATATTTTCGGTGAGTTTTTAAATGTATTAAACAAAAGGTAAGAAATGAGGTCTTGTAATTTTTTATCACATAAACTAATAATTTGTGTGCTGTATAGAACATCTTCTTTAACCAAAGTAATAAATGTTAAAGAATTAAAAACTAAGATCTTAACTGATTTCTTACAATGTTTTAATATTCTGTTGAATTTAACAGCATATTCTTTCCATGATACATATCTAGATGTATCATTTTAACCTAAGTAATTTTATAAAGTCAAAAATATTTCGTTAAAAAACAAAATCTTTTTTTAAATTAAAGTTCTGCGTATTCTACTAAATAGCAGCAAGCATTTTGTTCATGAAGCAATTTAAAAAAAAATTAGAATTGCACCAAGAAAAAAATTCGAATACAACAAAATATTTTATCAGTTTTATTTTTTTCTGAAATATTTTGACAGTGTTATAAAAATTATTAACCAACATTATGTGCATTTTTGTGATATTAAACATATAATCTTAATTAAAAAAGGAAATACTAAAACTAATTCCTTTAATGAAAAAGTAGATTTTCTAAGAAGAATTATTTTATACACAGGATGTTAATTTATAAGTAAATCTTTTTTAAATATAGCATACAAAAAGTGAATAAGAGATGAAAATTAATATTAAGTAAACAAGATAAAACCAAAAACCCCATAGCAAGCAAAAAAGAAGTTTTGCAGAGATTAGGGTAAGCGCATTCTAATTAACTTGCAAAATAAGGTGTCAAGTGAAAAACAAGGAGAGAAAACCCTTTTATCTGGACTAATTAGAAAAATACTGTGAATTAAAGTTGAATTGTTTTAAAAAGTGAGACGCATGTATTTGAAATTAAAATTTAACAAACTTTATTCAGTATCGATCGTTTTGCTACCATAAAAAACGATGCTTATTACATTAGCAAAAATAATCTATTACTAACTCCATTAAAAATAATAGCGAATCATATTGTTATTTTTGAATTGAAGATTTTTATTATTTGAGTTAATTAACTAGGTAGATCAAGAAAAGAGGAATTCTATTAAAATTATATCAGGAAAAACATGGAGTTACATTATTAGTTATTTTAATGCAAAAAGTCTTTGTTAATAAAAAAAATATTTATTTATCAATGCGAATATTAATATTGATACTAATGTCTCCACAGTTTAAAAACTGCTATATAAAATATATTAAAATTATTTTCTTTTATTCAAAGCATCTTTATATTACAACATAAAGAATCGGGGTATTTGTGAACGGTGTTCTCTAATTGAAAAATATTTTTGCTTCGGAACATTTGTTTTATATGCAGAATGTTAAAGTTATCATAACGAAATAAAAACACTTCTTACGGAGATTGGAGGAAGCATATTACTATTTTTTTAAATAAAAAGGGGAAAAAAATGTGACCTGTGAAATATAGAGATGGAAAAAAACTTCTATCTGAATTAAGTAGTAAAATACGATGGATCAAATTGAAAATAAAAGTAAATAAGAATGGGTTTGTGCCTAAGAATACTAAAATCTGTAACACATTTTCGTAAGTAATGTTTTTCTGTGGTAATCACAGCACTACTAAATAACTTCAGAAAAAAGTTTTTTTAGCGTTAGTTGTTTTAAAACTACTATGAGTTATTTAATATTAAAGAAATTGAATAGCTTTATAACAACAAGAATTTTCAAAGAAAATTTTAAACGTACAATGTATACTTGCATTTCGATGAAATTTTGTGTTCGTATGGAAGTATTTTTCCTTTTCATTATTTTGCATGAATTAACTAAAATATTATTTGGGGGTTATCGAAGAAAAGAAAAAGAACGGAATATAAATTAACATTGTTCACATTCTCTACTTTATATTTTTGAAGAAAAAATGATCCGATAATGAAGACATTTAATTTATGTACAATTTAAATTATTTTTACGCAGTTCTATACATTTTAATAAAATTTATGAACACAGACATTAAATGATTTATAATTTTAATTGCGCATGTAATTGTGTTTCTTTACAAAATAAATGAATTACTAATTATTATTGTGTGCAATGGAAATGCGTTAAAGAGTTATTTATGCAACTCGTCTTTATAATTTCTCTTTTAGCGATATTGACGTTCAGTTCTTTGATTTTCTAAAAACACGATACGGAATATATTCTATAGGAATTTTTGTCATGTAACGAATCAGAAGTTGTATACTTTTATTTTTTGATCAATAAATGTCGCTTATTTTTCACTAATTACTCTAAGTATATTTAATTGCGGTGTATTATTTTGAAAAAAGGTTGTAGTTTTACTAATGTGAGAGGATAGATTAGTGTTTTAATATTTTTCAATAATAATTAAGTTCAAATGTCAAATTCATGAAGAGTGCACGTGTAATTTTTTTTCAATTATGCTTGTTAAAATTAGGAGCAGTTTCCAATTTTTGTTTAGATGTAATTAGATAGCGAGTTTTCAGTCATAACAATGTATTCAATTTTGTTAAAGATATAAACATAAATGAATTCAGTCTCAAGGAAAGAAGAACAAATTTTTATATGCCCAATTTTTTGTTACTTTCCGTGTAAATATATATAAAAAATTTTCACTCTGAAAAAGAAAGATTAAAAGCCTTTCCGATTTTTTTTTATAAAAATTAGCAATACAATGCTTTAGAAAGCCAATACATATAATTACTTTTAGATACTTGTGAGATTGTGTATTTTTTTTCATTTATAAAAAGGCAACAGTATTAGATGTATTTATTCTTAGAGAAACACTTTTCAGATCATTTTTAAGTAATAAATCACAAGTCCCATTTTATAACAATCTTAATGAAAAAGTAATATGTATAACATACTTTTTTTATTCTTTTATACAAATAAAATATTTAGGGGGTATATAGTGGGATGCAAAATTCATGTAAATCAGTGACCTTTTCTGAGGTATTTAATGCGGTACATATTTTGAAAATATATTTTAGCAAGTCATTTATGAACTCCTCCTTCAAAAATTCTTCACAAGAGAAACTAATTAAATATTATTAAAAATTTTTCAGCATTAATACTGTTGAAAGTCGTAAGGCGAATCAAATCAAACATATGAGACTATCACTGATCAAACTGATAGTCTCATGCGTTTAGATTTTATGGATAAACGAAAATATCATCATTTTAATTCTTTGATTAAAATAAGTATTTTCTATCTGCATGTAAAAAAGGCAATCGAAACCGAAAACTTCTAAAATGAAGTCAGTACAAAGCTTAGAAAAAAAAAATTGCAGCATAAACTTTTTTAAACGATATTCCATAGTTAAATATAACAAAAATTAAAAATATACATAATACCAAATAACACAAAGCGATTGCTGAAATATCCCCGTGAACTGAAAATCCGCTCGCGTCAGATATTTTTCAGAAATCACAATTACGTTTATGACAAATATATGACGTTTACTAGAGGTTCTATGTGATTACCTGTGACTTCTCTGTAAAGATGATCTATGTGTGGATCTAGGCAAGTTTATTTAAGTGGTGAAAAATCTAAATTTGAAATATTTTTCCATGCTACACAAAAAAGAAAGAGTTTAAATTTATTTAATTTTTTTGGCATATCTAGGTACATTTGCTCTTATTATGTCAACAAGTTCTAAAATATGACACTTCTGTCATGAGTGACCTGCCACAAGCATTTCTAGAGCCATCGGATGGCACAAATGATTTCAGAATACGCTGATGTCCATAATTAAGGTTACAAGCACGTTTTTCTCAGCAACTCAACTGCTTTCAGTAAAGTTGATAAAACAATGTTTTATATATTCTGATTAATGAATAGCATAACAATAGTCCCCAATTCGGAAGAAATTGTGTTATGCTTTAGTTTTATAGCACAGAGTGTAATTTGTTTAACATCATTTATTTTTGCGTTCATATTCTGAATATTGATTTCATACCCATAAGTTTGACCGTTTGTGGTTGGAATGAATTCTCATAATCGTTTAGATGACTCAGAAAGATGGAGATCTGTTGGCAGGATTGAAATTGGGTACTCGCAAGGGGAGGTGGCATGATGGTTACAAGTTTCTCCAAAAGTGGCATTGCAGAATAAATTCTAAACAAATGATGCCATCACCTGGAAGTTCAGGCAAAGCAACCCAGAGTGACGGCAGCAATAAAAGTTTGCTTAACGGCATTAAATGCACGACGTTGTAGCAGAAATCCTGACATCCTGAATTACGATGGATCCTGATTTCATCGTTTTTTATACAACCTGTGCATCAATTAACATTTCACCTCTTTTTCATACTGTTATTTCCTCTTACGATAGTATATCTCTGCGAAATTTTGTTACAATAAACCCAATATTTCTTCATTCATAACAGAGTGTGTGTTTCCAATCTTAGTTTTGGATACCATTATGCAAAAAAGTGTTTTGCAAAAATTTCTCTACGTGACATAGCACCGGAGTTAAACAAGTTTTCTTCAGAATTTTTCACTATGATTTCAATGGCTTCATTATTATTGGATAAGCAGTCAAAAATAATAAAATTTTAAACATATTTTTCAGTATACAGACGAATTAACTTTTAAAGTTTTCACTTAGCTTCTCTTTTTTCGTTGCCTCAATAAATCAGTGTTGGAAATAGCGTTTGTCAATGAAGCTTTTTTAAATTCCCTACCATTCTTTCCTTCTTTAAAAGTCACTTAAATGATGTAAAAACAAAGGAATCCACAGACACCTTTTCCAGAAACCAGACTTCAATCTGTATGTGCAAGTTTTGGCTAAGTTATTCCTCCTCTGAAGAGGCTTGGCATTTTGCTGTTGTATCCTGGTGCTTAATTATAATTAATTTTCCCCAATAACACTGAGACTATATATATATATATATATATATATTAATATATTAATTAATTAATTTATTTATTTATATTTACTGTATATATTTTGTGTGCCTGTGTATATCGGTGTGTTGTTTTCATGCAGCTGGTTTTTCCCACTTGTAGCACACTAGGAACCAGTACAAATGAACTTATCAGGTAGTCGGAGATGATTCTCAACATTAATATGCTTGAAAGGTCATTTGGTTATTTCTTTCTAAATTCTGGAAATCGCACTCTTGTCACTTGGTAGTATAATTCATATTGATCTATTGATGCGTAATGTCATGACATTGCTCTGCCCATTTGGAAGTTCCTAGCCAAGTTCGGATTTCAAATGCTTACTCATTAATTCTACAGTCCTGGTTTGCCTCCGGTTGACCTCTTTTTATTTTCACGATCAACCCCCCCGCCCCTCCCGAAAAGAATATATTTTAGAACCACTATACAGATTCTGCCAACGCGATTGTGGAAGAGAGCTAGCAATGGTGTTGGATGCCAAAAGGACACGTGTCTGAGGATCTTATTCTCCAGAGACATGACACGGGGATGAATCCAAACAAAGGTGCTAAAATCATCGGTAGCATATCCAATCAATGACTTCAATAAGCGTGTTTGGATAAAATCTCGTGCAGTGCGTTTCGTTAATATAGACAGGAAATTTTGTAAATATCTGTCGTTTTTTCTTGAACACATTTAAATGATATTATTGCATTTCTTTCTAGATAAACATCAAACACTCTCTCATTAAAGTATTCGAGTGTAAGTCAATTTTGATAATTTAATTTGCGAACAATAAATTAACAAATGTGTAACCAATTAGTAACAACAAATTTGTAAACAATTAGTTTTTCGAACAGCAGAAGGAAATATAAAAATTTATAATAAACTACATGATTCACATTTTAAGAAGAACAAAATTATATTATTGAAGCAGATGTGGGAAATGTAATTAATACACGATATCTTTCTTTTTTCCTTATTTATTGGAGAGTGCATATATCTGTCTTCACTCTGTGACACCGCTGACCAAATCCTAATGTGGTCTTTTTTAAAAGTGGATTAGTCAAAAATGCGCAAAAAGAAGTCCGGGTACAGTAAAACACAGGGCACAATGAAACGTGCTATCTAAAATCAATAGGATTTGTCACAGAAAGTTGAAAATCCTAAGCCTATTATGCAAATATATGTTCCAGCTACTGGTGTGATTTGGAGACACTCGCATTTTTAGGACGAGAGATATAAAAAATGATTCGATTTTCACCATTGAAAGTAAATTTCGTAAATAAAGCAATTTTGTTTTACCTCCTTATTTTCATGTATAATTATGTATTTTTTAAATACTGTGATCTTTATGATGTGGTCTTCATACTCCCAAAAGCCGACATTTAAAAATATAACTATTAGAAATTCATAAAAATCCGTGCATTCTCAATTTGGGGTACAATGAAACATTGCAGATGGGATACAATGAAACATGTTTCATTGTAACGCGGGTGAATGCATTCCCTTAAAAAATATTATGTTACTACTAAATATTTAGATTGAGATATCCATAGAGCCCATAAACTTAACAAGGAATTGTTTTTAAATAGTACTCTATCTTCTTCAGATTCTGAAGATGGTGACATACCACGTGTCTTTCAAGTGACAATCCAAACAGAACACATTATGAGCTATTCTCACATAACGTGCATGACACAAGCAGAATCGTTTTAAATGACTATGTTTTAATCAAAGGAAGGTGAATAAGTAAAAGATGTAAATGCAAATAAATGTACTCTGTTGGGTATATAATGAACGGAAATCAAACTAAACGCGAAGTCTTGTAAGTCAAACGACTAGTCCGAGCTTCAAATTTGTGCGTTCTTCGGAAACATATATTTTTGAAAGAACTCAAATTGTAGCAAAACTACCACCGACTGTGCATTCAGGTGGTAGAGAAAGGAAAGTAGAAATGCTAATTTTTGAATTCGATTTAAGTAAATTTAATGAAGAATGAAAAATTATAGGATAACTTCTAATAACAGTATTATGTTTCCATCTTATGATATAACAGTTTAATGAAACTTGTTTTTTCCATCTAAATTTCATATTTATGTCCCACTAATGTTTATTATAAATGTGCAAAATACATATATGCTGAAACTTGAATTTTGACTCATAGTATTAGGGTGTTTGTGAAGTTTTATTAAGTGTTTAATTGAATGTCGGTACTTGGGATATAATGAAACAGTGACAGACATTTACATTTTGAAATTTTTTAAATATGAAAAAGCTATTTACTAAGTCATAAAAATTTATTTTGACTGGGAAAATGTTGTTTAAAAGCGTCCATTAATTTCTATTTTTTACATACATATTTGTGAACAGGGAAAAAAAATTAGTATTTTTACTTTCCGAACATGTACCATGTAAGGAAAGTATTGTAATCATGAAAAAATTCGACTTCGAGATTTTGGTGTTTTTACACGTTTTGAGGGCTTCTGAATCCATTTATTCTATTTTTACGAGATGTATGTATGTATGTGTGTATGTATGTGTGTGTGTGTGTGTGTGTGTGTGTGTGTGTGTGTGTGTGTGTGTGTGTGTGTGTGTGTGTGTGTGTGTGTGTGTGTGTGTGTGTGTGTGTGTGTGTGTGTGTGTTTGTGTGTATGTGAGTGAACATGATAGCTCCTGAACGGAGCATTCGATTGAGCTCAAATTGGATATATATGTCATAAACCACCGTCGCAAGACCGGTATTGATTTTGGTGTGTATAGGACTTATAGTTTTTCTACAGGGCTACGACAAAGATTTCTTTTACATTATGGCCTATGGGGGGATTTCTTGAAAATGCGCTAGCGTTTAAACGATACATTCGATTGAGCTCAAATTCGGTATACATGTTATAAACCACCATCCTAAGACCGGTATTCATTTTGGTGTGTATAGGACTTATAGTTCTCCTACAGGGCTACGACAAAACTTTCTTTTATGTTATGGCATAATGGCATATGGGGAGAAATTCTTGAAAGTGCGCAAGCGTTTAAACGGTGCATTCCATTGAGTTTCAATTTGGTATATATTTTGAATTATTCATCGATTAAAATTTATTTAAGTGCTTGGTAATGATCTTAATCGTAAGTGTTTGGAAAGTCGAGTGGAGTCACTCCAGATTTTTTTTAGTTGTACCCCAACTTCCCCTATGCAAGAAGTACAAAAATGAACTTAAAAATTGTAACTCTTTATTACTTTAAAAAGTATATATCCATTTCCTTTTCATGAAAATTCACAATATGCATGGTAGCATGTGCAAATTTTGTAGAATTCATTCTTGGAGAGAAATGGAATTGCTATGGCTTCAAGCTAATGCAAGCTACTAAGCTTTCACCGATGATTAGATAGGATACGATGGTCTCAAGAGAGTAATAATTAAAAGTTTACGGTAGAAATGTGACCTCCTGACAAGTATTGATTTCTGTGCATTGTCTGGCTTCAATGGGCAGAGCTGCACTGCCAATGCCAAAATTATGTATCGCTAACCATGCAGAACAAATGACGCACGGCATGAACGTGTTCGTATTTTTACTGACAAGCAATCCGTGAACGGGAACGCAGTTTTAAACCCAGTCATTCGGAAGAGTGATTGTAATGCATACGTGTGATATTGAATGTTTTAAATGGGCAGTAATTTAAGGGATACGATAGAACCAGTTACTCATAACCAATGCTTCTTCTTTCATCTCATAGTATTAAAAAGATTTGTAGCAATTAATATGTACGTTAAATTTAAATGTTATATAATAATGACTTGTATGAAATGTGATTTATAAGAAAAAAAACGATACTAATTCATAATATAAATATGAAATAATTTCATTAACAGTCAAGTAATATTATAATGAAGTTAAAAGGTATTCTAATCACAAATAATATTTTTTTTCAAATTGCATTGCATGTAAAAATGCCCTAACTTTAAAAAAAATAACGGGCAAGATTTTGCTTTTGTTTTTCTTTTAGTTAGAGAAATTTTCGTCATCACAAGCACAAAAGAAAAAAAAAAGATTCATAAAGAACAATTTTCGAAGGAAAGGACCAGTTACAACGTAATTCGGAATTTGCAAACATGCTCGCTCCATCACAAAACAAGCAAATGTGTTGCTGTTAAACTATCGAAGCCCTCTGAATGTTGTGCTATTAACAGATGCTTAAAAATACTTACCTCTTGTAAAGTTCCATGCATTTTGATGTGAATTTTTCGAATGAGTGATACATTTTCATAAAATCAGTGTTAGAATGTTGATATTTTTTATAGAACCTGTAAAAGTATTGAACCGCATGCGAACAATTGAATTGCAATGGATATGTTCTATTAGTGTTTGTTTATTAGTTGGCAGTTCTTTCTTATTTAAGATTACCATAGAACCTGTAAAAGTGTAGAACCGCATGCGAATACTTGAATTGCAATAGTTATGGTCTATTAGCGTTTGCTTATTAGTTGCCAGTTATTTCTTATTTAAGATTAATAATTACCTATACCTTTCAATAATTTTATATTGATTTGGAAAGTTCCATTCCATGTTTATTATATGAGTATAATTTTTGCTAATCATCGTATTTTATTTTCCATGGAAATGCTCATAAAATGAAATGTGAGTTTACAGCCGTTCATTGTAATACCGTTAAATTAACTGTCGCGTCGAATACTCTTTTCGTAATGCAAATACTTTTCAATGCGCCTTTAACTAATGAAATCATTAAATAATATAAATTAACGAGAAAATAGTATAACAGAGGAAATAAAGAGAGCTGTCTCACTTTCTTTAATGCAGGTACTTGTATTCGTAGACAGAGGTTCAATATTTTGAAGAAAATATACGTGGTATGTTTTAATTGTAAATGTGATAATGGGCCAACTAATAAACTAATATGAACAGAAAAAAAGTTTATATCGTAATAGCTCCTCTCACTTCTCCCAATTTGTTCTGATCTGTTAACAATGACATACGGCTGCTATATAGAAAACATAACTAATAAAATCATCAGGAGGGTATAGTTTGTTAATTCTAATCTAAGTGGTTTATATGATATTCGAAGCATAAAGCATTTCTTAAAACTATATTTTATTTTCATGATGTTGTTCTGTATCACACAAATAAAAGAAAATGTATAAAATGTATAAAAAAATTACAGGTAGCTTGAAAATGCGTCAACATTTTGTTTCATTTTCGAAAGTCTAAAGAATATTTTGTGCCTATATTATTAATGCAAACTAGAGACTGTCAATAAGTTTAATGTTTGCTGGTAAAGTTCTACAGCTTAATAGCAAATACGGTTAGTTCCTAAAATTAATGAGTTTGTCACTGAAACTTGATCTTTATTTCTTCTTTTGATTGACAACAGAATACTTTTAAAAATATTCATCATGTAATGTGTACAGTAGTGAAATTTTTTTTTTTTGTCAATCTAAATATTTACGATTCCATATTACGGGTAAAATATTGTACAACCTATATTTAAAGCAACGTAGCTATGATATTTAGTTTAATGCAGCTGAACTATATAAAAGTAATGAGTTATTGCAAAAAAACAAATATCATAATTTTTGTGCATCTTCAAATCTAGTTATAAAACTCATTTTTAATGCGAATGTAAATAAAATAAATGATAAATAGAAGCACAAAAAAATTCCATATCAATCCAACTATATTTTGTGTCTTTCAGATTTTATAGATTTATTAAAATTTGTGATTATTTTTTCGGTAATTACATTTATTAAACAGTTTCCTTTTTCATCAATATTTATATTTTATCAAACAAAAAACATGAATTAAAACTGATTTTAAAGAAAAATTACTTACATAAAGAGTTATACATACATTTTATATGTACACATACTCCGACTTGGTAGATATCGAACTTTGCAAATCGAAAAGTATTGTCTTTCCTAACCGCTTAATTACTCCAATAATCCAATACTTCTAAATGAATTCGATTAGTTTATTCTCTTTTGTATTGAATCCAGCGATAACGAATGTAATCTGCTCTGAGCAGTTTTAAAATCAATCCGAGAGATGGCAATCAATTAATGTATGTTCTTAACGCATACTGAATTACAATTCCGAGCAATCTTACTCTACTAATCACTGTGATCCAAAGAAAATAGTTATTGAGCGGCGAAAGTTATCTTTAAACTTAGTGTTGTTTCTTTAGTTTGTTATATTCAAAACTATTCGATAACTTCTTTGGAAAAGTGTGTGGATTTGCATTGGAAATGAATGCTTAAGAATAACACAAATTTCATGATTTAAGGGATTTATTATCAATTTAAGTTTCGGTAATGAAAGATAATTTACAAGTTTAAAAACCTAGAGGTCACCATTAATATCTGATATGAAATAACTTTCATTGTGTTAAGAGTATCATTTCCAATACAAAGCACTGGTGCAGTAGATCTATTTTTGCAATCGTTCTAGCAAAGTGACCGTCAGGCAGAAAAAATTCGAAATATTATGTTACCTACCTACTAGTGCTACTTATTTACCTACTGAGCTGATTTTCATTAAATGATAATCGTAGTTTTTCCATTAAATAATCTTTCTATATGCTTACAGGTGTGTTAAAATTGTTTTTTTGGGTGGGGGCTTCCATAATACTCAATAGTGGGAACCCTTTGTCGCAAAAATTTATTTCTTATTTTAGCAGTGCAATATTTATTTTAGTTCATAATGTAATCAGTTAACACGTTATCTACTCGAGAAGGTCTTTTTTAATGTTTCCTCTAATAAAAAAAAATTGAAAATAACTTTTTGTCAGTAAAAAAGTCAGGAATGTGCTATAAGAGAATGCATAGCATGATTATAATTTTATCGACAAATGTGAATCTTTAAAAGCTCTATGCATTATAATTAATGGCAAAATTTAGAGCTGTAAAAATTTAAATTTAAAATATTTCAGATACAGGGTGATTATAATTAAAGATTCAAAACGATATAAAAGAAAGACCCGTTGATCAGATTGACGTCAAATTTGAACGGAGTATTACCGAAGAAAGGGGAATGCGTATGGCATAAGAAAAAAAAAGTCCAAATTTTAGCAAAAGATGGCGCTGTCCGTAACCTTATTTAAAAGGGTTGTACTACATATGATAAATGGATCGTAAAATAACTGCTAAGGTGTAAGTGACACGTTGAACTGACTATACTGTTCAGTGTGCCTGACTGCACATGTGTGATACTCTTAGTTACGTAAGCCCATCCATACGGCAAGGTTATATCACAACGGATGAGAAAAATCGACAAGTTTTTAATTGTCCTGAGGCCAAAAACCGCATAAAAAGCATCCATCATATCGGTTTTAAACGTCCTGGGGCCAGAAACCATATAAAAAGAATCGATGAAATTACCATATCCACCATTTTCTGCAACAAGTTGAAATCGGAAACAGCATGTTCCATAACTGATTGCAGTGTCTCGTTGAACACAAATGTCAGAAGTGAACTCAGCAGTGTCACAAGTGAAACGAGTCGTGCGCATGTCATGTATTTTAATTTACATATTCTGACACTTACAGCGCCATCTGTTGCTAAATTTTGGAACCATTTTTTTTCTTATGCCGTACGTTTTCCCCCGTCTTCAATAATATTCCCTTCAAATTTGACGTCTTTCTGATCAGGGGTCCTTTTTATTTATAGCGTTTTGAAAAATAAACTTTAATTATAATAACCCTGTATCTGAAATATTTTAAATTTAATTTTTACAGCTCTAAATTTTACCAGTAATTAAAATGCATAGAGATTTCATAGATTCACACTTGTCGATAAAACTAATATTTACATATATCAAGGGCATTTCTTTATTTGGTTTGCAGTTTGGTGCTGATTGTGGCCGTTTCGTTTTCCGTTTTCTACAGACCACAGTAGGTGCGCATTTAGTATCTCGTTTTCGATACCTTACTGTTAAAAGACACACTTTCTGTAGTTTTCAAGTACATTAAAGCAGCTGAATTCCCAATATAGCATGCCCATTTTTATACTAAAAAGTGTCTTACCTTTATAAAAATTATTTACTCATTTTTTATTTTTCTTTAATGATTTATCCTACTAAAATAAGTTGTACTAAAACAAGCAGTTACTTTTTTAATGAATGATCCTACTAAAGCATTTTGATACGAACTTTAGTCTGAAAAATGTGTTTCATATGGACACTTTTAATTTAATACCGTTGATTTTAAATCCACCTATCAAAATGTTCACTATCTTTCAATCATTATTTCGAGAAGTACTGTCTGGCTTTAATTCATATTAAGAAGTTGAGAACTGTAAAAGATATCTTTTACAGCCCTAGGATGTGCAACATACATTAGAAATCTATTTGATATTCATTTTAGAGAGTGAACTGGCATTTCGTAGAGTTCTTACATAAATAATTTTTAATGTTTTGAATGCTGTATGATGATAAAAAGTGAAAATATATTTTCATTTAAAATATATTTTCATTTAAAATTGATTTTTTTTAAAGGAAACTTCATGCAACGCTCAAATGTAAATAATAGTTATATTAAAATATACATGAAATTGCAATCTCCATCAAGAAATGGAAGTTCACTGCTTTCTAAGAAGACTGTAAAGATGAATACCACTAAAAAGAAAACGAAAAAGTATCTTTAATTTTCATGCTTTGATATTTTTTCCGATTTAACAAAATACTCGAAAATAAAATTGCAGTTTCTTTTATTCATTCCTATTAATGCAATGTGTATTTAAAAGTTTTAAATGCCCGTGATATAGTATTTTGCCGTATAGTTTCATCTGAGAGAGAAATGCAACTTGTCACTTATGTTTTACTTTTGAAAGTCGTACAATTATTTAAAGATGCATTATCAATATTTTATTAAAATTCTCTTTGATATCATTATTTAAAACTCATTTTCGAAAGTTCATATCTTACGTCATAATTACTACAATAAGTGTAAGTTAAGAAAATTAAGTAAATTTTCAGTCATTTTTTGATACGAATATGAAAATATGTTCGATATCAAAAAGCACCTAGACTTGCTTTATTTCAAGTTCTGTTACCCAAATGATTTCTTTTCATTTTACACCCCCTTTCTCATTTGCTCTTAAAAATGCAGAACTATATTGAATTTAATATACACATATTAAATTCAATTTTTAAATGTGAAAAGAATAGTCTTACATTGCTACAGAAACTTAAAAACACAAATGTTTGAACGGAAAAGAGAAACCATTTTAATATAGTTTTCCTGGAATCCTTACAAATTATTTTTTAAATATGAGTCAATAAAAGTTTGTAAATTTTCAGATACTGTAAAAATTCTAGAAAACTGAAAAAAATACTTGCAGACATAAGATAAAACATTTTAAAGAGCGTTTAAAAGTGTTTTTTTATTTAATTCTCTCCCAAACCTGAAAGCGAGATTTACAAGAAATATCAAAATATTTATTTGTTTAAGGATAATTTTGGGCTTTTTTCCTTATTCTGTAAATATTATTTCAAATTGTGTTTTCATAAAAGAAAGCTTGTTTCAAAAGTCTTATTTATTGATTTCCCTAAACACTTGCTTAAATGCTTACCTATTTTCAAGTTTACAAAATTATTTATAGCACGCTTAAAGAAAAAGTAACGCAACGAAACAAATTTTACGTTCATGTTTAGGTTTATTCAAAATCATACTTTTCGATACTACATTTAAAATTTGATATGCATGAAACCGTATCCCAGGCTTTGTATTGCTTTGAACATCAGGGATATTTTTAAAGAAAATCAATGCAGTTCAACGGGAAATGTTAGATTGAAGTACACGCGGAATAGTAAGAAAACATCGTATTTCACGACTATAAATCTCTATTTTAAGGGTCGTTTAATACATTTAGTTAGAGAGAAGAGATATTGTAAGAACATCTACCGCCATGGAACATAAAATAGTAACACATATATTGCAAATGTCTTTTTTAAACACATATTAAAAGAAAGTGAACATAGATGTAGAAAGTAATGATTGTTCAAATTATTTCTCATTATTTATTTATTTATTGCGGAATTACTTAAATTTCTTCTTTTATTATTTCTATAATAATATTATCTCTCACTCTCTCTTTCTGTCTATCTATATACAGGGTGCATAAGTGATAACGGACTTTAGTTCAAAAAAGTGCAATATAAGGTCGTAAATAAGACTCATTGAGAAAAATCTCCCCTCGTTCATTTACAAAAATTTACATTTTTAAAATTTTGTATACGACCCGCGTACAAAAAATTTCCGTTTTGTAAAATGTGCCCATACACTAATGAGGTGGCTTACAAAATTTGTGTACTATATCCTAGAATGTGTCAGAGATACCATGATAAATATAACACTGACTTCAACCACTTTTCAATGGCTCTGGAAAGGGAAAAAATCACGTCGAATGATCGCATTTCAGGCGTCGTACAGAAATTACGAAAGAAAATTTTTCGTTTTTTTTTTTTTTTTTTTTTTTTTCTCTAGCAATAAATGTTCAAAATTATGTACAGCCTCCGATCATTTTTTAAAATATCTCTGAGAAATATGATGAAAAGCTGAATTTGGTTCATTACCTTATGAGTATTCAGGACACATTTTACTAATTGGGAGTTATTTTGTGCAGGTGTCCTATACAAATTAGACAAGTCTAATTTTTTGTAAATGAAAGAGGTATATATAGATATACATTCATGTTTAGGTTGATTCAAAATCATTAATATATATATATATATATATATATATATATATATGTAGCATTAAACGGCTACGGGAAGGTTGTAGTCGTGGGCCGGAGGAAGTGAGGCTCTTGAGGCCTCCTTGCCGGTCTTCGCTGGCCGGCAAACGCTAGAGCGAGTTGTGAAAATCCTTGGGTCGCTATGGTCGTTGGTGAAAGAATGAGTCGAACTGCAATTATATTATTTTATTGGGTGATGCGATACATCTTTTCTTGCCGTTCCGGTCACGCGAAAAAGTTGCTGCTGGGCTGCATCAGCCCCTTTTATTAACTTTTCAGGTCATGTCACATGATCCATGCATGTTGCAATTATTTGCCGATCTCAAAATCTGGGCAGCGGTTTTTCAACGTTTGTAATTGCTTTTAAGACGCCAGATTGACTGGACGCGGGGAACGTCTACAAATTACAAAGAAATTGCAAGGGATCGCGTTGTAATTCAGTTTTTAAAAGAGAATTCCTTTCTTAAAACTGAATTAAAACTGCGTAGTTCTAGAAATGTGGGATTTTAGGGGGCTTTTGATTTGTAATGTTATATATATATATATATATATATATATATATGTATGTATGTATATATATATATATATAAATTAAATTTATATTAACGAGTCAATTTAATAGAGACTTCTTAATTGTGATGATGCCACCAATAAAAAAAAAGATAATTTCTCTATAGGATAATAATTAAAATGATGAAGTTTAATACTTCGAAAGATAAAGTGATATTTAAGAACATGAATATAAGCTTTAATATTTAAAACATGAAGTTTAATAACGCTTTTATCCTTCAACTTACATGATCTATACGGTATATTTAAAATTTCAACTTATATAAGTCTATATTTGATATTATTTGACGTTGTTTAAAATTTTTACTTTCATACTCAGAGATATAATATATATTTCTTTTTTAAAAGATGGCAATCTGTTTTCTTTCTTTTTTTTTTGTGGGGGGGGGGTATACATTTTAAAATCTAGAAACAGTAGGTTAAATCTTAGAAACTAAATTTAAAAGCTGGATGAATGATTAAATCTTAAAAACTCTATTAAAAATTTTTATGATTAAATTTCACAAATTACATTTTTAAAAAATGTATGGTTAAATCTTACAAACTACATTTAAAAACTGTATGATTAAGATTTACGAACTAAAATCTAGAAATTTTGCGGCTGGGGCAAAACCACCTGTAAAACGTCCCTTTAAGTGCATTTTTGATTAAGGGTTCCAGAATTTGGTTACATAATTGACAGACTGTATATATATATATATATATATATATATATATATATATATGTGTGTGTGTGTGTGTGTGTGTGTGTGCGTGCGTGTATGTATGTGTGTGTGTGTGTGTGCGTGTGTGTGCATTTACAATGAATTTACAGTCAGTAATTTTAGTGCTTTTAAGATAAATATCTTATTACCTTTTAAATTAGCCATTTTGATATACATCGCTTTTTATTTAGCATAATCATTTTAAAATGTAATCTTTTAATTTCTAAATTCGGTGATGTTTCATCAGAAAAGTCCAGACGTTTCTAAAGTAGCGAAAATGGACACGGAGTAAACTCAACCCTCTTGTCTCACCTATTATTTTTTTTTTCTACGGTAGGCGTCGAATCATCTGCTCCATCGCGAATTAACTGGAGAGGTCAACAAGACTGGGAAAACTTCTCGAGCTGCACTTCTCTGCACTGGATTACTGTAGGCAGTACTGGGAGACACGCTGTCAAATGGTTGAAAAACCAAAGACTCGTGTTGACTAAAAAAGAATAAGAGTTTGAAGAGAGAGTCGAAAGAGAGAGTCGAAAGAGAGTCGAAAGAGAGAGTCGAAATTCCACAGGCGTATATGCTATATTTATAATGTATTGATGTGATCGTCATACCTTTTAACTGTAGATCCTTGTTTCAGTGGAAGTATAATTATAACGAGCCTGTATGAATTTATTGATTTTTGAAGTGAATAAATAAATATATTTTTTAAATATTGCACACATGAGTCGATTTATTAATTAAATTTTGTTATTAATTTGTTTATCTTTAATAACATTTGCAGTTTAGTCAATTATTCAAAAATATTTCTGTATTGTGCACAAGATCTTATTTGAATTTATTTATTTAATTATTTATTTATTTATTTCCATAATAAACATTCTCTGATCCCTCATCTAGATTTCGAATGTTCTGATATATATGTATGTTTTTAAATAAGTAAGTTTATTTTTCTAAATAATTTATTATTTTTCCTTCGATTTACTGACTTAAGGGTAAAAAAAGATAAGGTAAGTACTATTCAAGTTCAATTTTTTATTATGAACTATGTGAATTTTTTATATTAATTCGTTATTTAAATTTCAGGAACCAGGTTACTTACGTTATAAAAGAGTCCCTCTTGCTTTCTAAATAAATTTCCTGAAAATGACTTCAAAGCATCTTTGTAAGATTGAGTTAAAACTCTGCACAATACTGTATTCACGAAGGGAAGACATTTCAGAAGGATAGAAAAGACGGCGCGGGAGAAGGAAATCAAAGTTTTCGTCTTATTCATCCATGCTTGATTCTTTTCATCGTAAAAGAACACTCACTGAGCGTTAAAATGTTATTCAAGAGCACACAAATATTTTAATCCGAATTTCCTGCATCAGTAAAGCAACCCAAAAAGCAAGATTTGTTGGCAGCATTGTTAATCATATATGAATTCAAGCCTTATATTTAGAATTGTACCCGTTTTCCGTTGAGCACCTGGAAAAGCTTTATGCTAAGTGAAAAGTATAAACTCCTCAACCAAGTAATACTAATGTTCTTCGGGTATATATAATATGCATATAATGCTCTTAAAATGAATTCAACACCTTTCTTCCATTCTTATTGTGCCACAATTTAATTCTCCTTTGCAAAGCGGAAGTGAGTAACATTTGCATTAGAATTTAGTTAATAGTTTAGCAATTAATTTCGTTAGTAGGTTTGCGTGGTTTCATCGTGTCTGCATTTTTACGTAATACTCTGTTCATTTAAAATTATCATTGCATGAAAAAGAAAATAAAAATAGCATAAGTGAAATGCGATTACTCTCATTTATCGATGAGGGAATTTATAAAAACTTAAAAAAAGAAAATAGAAACTATAATAAAATTATTGAATGAAACCGAATGCACTTTTAAAACTTTTCATGACACTGCTTTTAATACTAGAAATAATGTAAAAATCTACACGTGTTTTTATTTCTTTCTTTTTTAAGATTGAATTCAAATATATGATGGCATTTCCATTTCTATTTTATTAGTATTATATTAACCATATTGGAAGAGGGGTCATTGTCTGTTACAACTCTTCAAAATTCTCTATCCGTAGGGATGATGGTGAGGTAAGGTGACTAATTCAATAGGTGCACCCGCTCTATATTAAGCATTACACGATTCGTAGCCTCCACGTTGATTCTTACCGGGAAGAGCCATAGGATCGCCCTTCTAGCACCGTTTTCGAAGAGTCTCAAAAAGGAATCTCATCAGATTGCGCGGAACTTGGAGTAGCGGGGGTTAAACGGTAACCGTTACCTAAAACCCCATAGGGGGTTGCAGTGATTGACAACCAGACCAGCGAGGCCAGGACAAGCCCAGTCCGCTGTCCACCAACAACACCAACGCACCAATGGAAACCTTAGGGCGTCATTATGTACCAGCATACTCGCGCAGAATAGACTAACTAGACTGTCTAAGACAGAAAGGAAGTCACAACCACGGTCGGAAGAACTCGTCTTCCATTCAGCATGGTTCACCTGTTAGTTCTTTGCTCTATGCTTGTGCATGTATTGCAAGAAACCTTTAAACTTGAATAATTGCAGCATTCGGCAAATATCCTGAAATAGATGCACCATCAGTATTTCGAACTTTATACACCACCAAATGAGTGAAATACATGCATCAGAAGTATTCCAAGCATTATGCACCACCAATAATTAAACTGCATGCACAACCAGTATTTTAAGTTGTCACGACTCATGCACTCTCAAAGTCGTTTTGATACATGCACCACCAGTATCATTAGCCGATCCAACTTGAGCTTTGACCCATCCGTGAAGAGCTCTAGTCCCTTCCTCCGTTGGTCAATATCGTCCCAGCTGGTGAAAGGACTCCTACTCGGGTGTATACCCCAACGTGGAAGTTTACCCTCTACTTCGGAGGGTTCAATCCTCGTATCTCCGATTTGGATCGTCTTATCCATATTTCGAGGTCTCGAGATGAGCACTTCCTTCTCAACCTCAATGTCTAGCGGTAGGAGGTCAAAAACTACACAGAGATAACGATAGTCAATGTAATTGATCCAGCACTATTTACACAAAAAAATTAAGAAAATTTCATACAATAGTTAATTTGTCTTTTATAAATCTCAATTCGTGCATGTTTAACGAGGTACGATGCAGTGGTAAAAATAATGTGATACTTTTTCCTCTGGAATGCTATTACAAACGACCGCCAGTATCTTGGCATCGTAGTTCTCACAGTACATCACCCGGGTGTAACTGTACTTCATCTTTTGCAACAAAATTTAGGAAGGAAGTCTTTCATATGAATGTACAGCTACGAGGAGGTCGGCAACACAAGATGTGATGGTGTGCACATTATTTTTCCTAGGAATTATAAGCCTCATATTTTTCGCTGGACTTTCACGGATCTACTTTTTTATTCGATAAATGCTGCCTATAGCCAATAACATATATTTTTAAAATTGTATAAGGAGAGCGACTTTTGAACGTTAAATTCTCCTCGCAATACGACATATCTGTTTTCGAATTCAGCTGATGGATAGCGATTGCTTTATGTTTAGTCTTTCATATGAAGCTGGGGACAAACAAGACATTCATCAAGGGAACCAGTAACATGCTGCAGACAAAGGAGCTCTGCATAACTCTTTTTTAGCGCCAGAGTGCTATTAATTTCTCCCAGGTTTTTTGTGTAGACACTTTTTTCCTACAATTAGCGCGTCGAGTCACTTTTCAAATGTGCGTTTTTTTTATGAATTTTGTGGGGTTTTTTTTATAAGTATATTTCGGGCATAGCAAGAAAACACCTGGCGAATATTGTAAAATAGTTTTAGTAGGTGATTTTAAAAAAGATTTTAATTCCGAAGAAGTGTTTTATAGAACAGCGAAGGCAAATACGGTACACTGATAGATTATGATACACTCCCAAATGTTATTTATGAAGGTGAAGTATAGTTTGGCTATGCCAGGCGAAAATTGTTAAACAGTTTTGGTAGGTGATTTCAATATAGATTTCTATTCCGAAGAAGTGTTTTATGGAACAAATAAAGAAAACACGGTACACTCATGAATTATGATGCCCATTCCAAACAATATTTAAAATGTCTACGGCGATATAGTTGGAATATGCCTGGAGAGGATTGCAAAACAGTTTCAGTAGGCGATTTAAAAATAGATTTCGATTCCAAAGATGTGTTTTACGGTACAAGAAAGAGTTGATTCCTATTTTAATGCCCCCGCTCTTGCCAAACTAAAAAAAAAATCCCTCACTTTGCCATCATGGGATTCTAGGACTTATGCGCAAGTTTCAACGCTCCCAAAGTTTCAACGCCCCCTAGATGAAAACGACAGTGAACAAAGTAGCGATAAACGCACCAGTTAAGGAATTTGAAGACACTTAATTATTAACCCTCTTAGCGTCTTAGAAATGGGCAAATAATGTAAAGTTGTTTTCACGGTAAAATTTTCAAGCGCTTTTAAAATTATTGAAAAAAAAATTAATTTTGTTAGGAAGATTTGCAATTATTAAAAAATAGACTTCAAAATATGTACAACATTAACATTAATTTTTTTATAATACGTGTGAGTTATAAATAATTTAAATTATAGATGCATTGCAGTGAAAACTGGAATGCAGTTGACGGGATTTTATGTCTCCCGCTTGGAGGGTTAAAACTACATTAATTGGCAACTCAAAATAAATAAAAATGTAACGGAATGCTTTACTTACATGTTCCAAATCGCCATTTTAATTCTAAATTATGATTGCTGCATAAATACAAAAAAAGCGTCGTGGTAACTCCATATGTTTAATGATCACAACATTGGCTAAAGTCGGGGCGTTAAAGTAAGAGTCGAACCAGAAAGAGAAAGACGGCACACTCATGGATTATGATGGACATTCGAAACAATATTTAAAACGGTGAAGTACAGTTGTTGGGACTTACTCGGTTATTACTTGGGAACGATTGTAAAATAGTTTTAATAGGCAATTTTAAGATATATTTCGATTCCAAAGATGGGTTTTATGAAACAAGGAAGCAAAATACGGCACAGTCATGAATAATGATACACTTTCCAACTTAAAGGAATAAGGAAGAAAATAGGGACGACGCATAAACTATGATACGCTTTTAATATATAGCACTTTGGAGCGTATTTAAAATCTGAAAGTGTTTCAGATTTTCACCCTTTTTACTTCCCGAACATGTACCATGTAAGGAAAGTATTGTTATCATGAAAAAATTCAACTTCGAGATTTTGGTGTATTTACACGTTTTGAGGTCTTCTGAATTCATTTATGCTATTTGTACGAGATGTGTGTGTGTGTGTGAACACGATAGCTCCTAAACGGCGCTACCTCCGCAAGAGAGAGACTATGAAATTAAAGTGTAGCGGTTGCTGTCTAATAAAATATTATTTAATGTTAAAATAACTTTCAACTTGCGGTATTTTAAAAGTATTTATTTCCTTACTAAAGCAGATTAAACTTAATAAACATTGTTGTTCTAAAAATCATATTATTATTTTATTCATCGTTGTTGCCACTCGCAATCTGCGTAAATTAGTTGAAACAAAGATTTTTTTTTTTAGAGTCTACAAAAGTATACCAGGCGGATAGATGGCGCGCTCGGCGAATTGGTGGAGATTATCCGAGAATAAAAGGAAGAGAAAAATAGGGTTACTTCTTACAGTATTAGTTCTTCCTTCCTTATACTCTCTAGCTCTATGGTTACACGTATAAATTATTTTTATTATGAGTGTGTGCAAAATTTTGTAAGAATCATTTCAAAAGAAAAACATTGTAAAAGGTACGTAAAATGATAATAGAAAATATACACGATGTACACTTAATATAATATATACGTATAAATACAATCAAAAAATAAATATTAATACATTATTACTGTTTTTCATCATAAAATAATTCAATTTTTTCTATTTATGTGTGTTTTAAACCGTGAACAATGCCAAAAAGACGCAAAGAGGCTTCTTTGGGCAGGAAAACACTTTTATTTATAATTATATTTTTTCCTAAACATGTTTTTGTTCATAATTAGGAATAAAGATTTAAAAAACATATATTATCACTTCATTTTATTATAAGTGTATTTTTATAATAAAAAGATGAAATATGAAAAATTCTGTAAAGTTGCATCAAAAACTGTGTAATATTGTGACAAAAATATGGACATCTTTATATAATGACTTTAATTTTATTTTTACGTCATCCATCGTCCATGTTTATGTAATTAATCTCATGCAAGTGACTAAAAATTAAATTAAAAAATTCCAAATCATTATTTTTATTACGTTATTCAGACTTTAATTGCCTTTCTACGTTTAAGTCGTCTATTAAAGCACCGAACTTTCTAAAAAGCATATATTTCATTCTTTAGTAAAGATTTTATTCATTTACTGTTTATAGTATTTATGAATACAAAGTTGCTATCGTTGGTATTATTATTATTTTATATTTTTTTTATAATATTTAACACAGATTAAGCCACTTCTTTAAATAATGTTTTCTTTAAAATAATACAAAATGATTCTGGATCAAAAACTGTGTATTAATTCAAAATGTTTATACGCATATTAGCGAACAACTTTGTTTTACTATATATTCCCATGAAATTTATTATTATGTAAACATAATCTAAAATCAGCTGAAGTAATTTTACAGAGCTAAGTCTTTTCCAGACTTCAAATGAAATTAAATTATAAGGATTTAGAAATCTTCAAGATCTGAGAACTTGAAAATAGCTGCTTATCAAATGCTTAAAATTACAGCTCTCTAAAACCATATGTACCATCATCAAACTTCGTAAAATTTCACTTTACTCTTCTGAACTAATTTGCCTAAAGTAGTTAAGATGGTTAATAGTATCTTGCATAGATGCTTAGGAGTTCAAAACATCCTGCGAATACTAACTGACTTTCAGGTGTTTGATGCGAATTACGTTGATTAACACCGCTAAATAACGCTTGAGTAGGTTGTTGTCACGTTTCAGTTTAAAAGATTTAATATGTGGTTAAAGTATGCTTGGGAGACTTGATTGAAAATGATGACAAGTTCTTCTAGCATTGTTGTGATTCTTATAATTTTAGTATACTTTTAAACTAAAAAAATGATTATTTTACTGTTTAATGCTTATTTTTACATGAAATAAAAAACAATTATGTAGTCCTAAGAAAAAGTACAAAGTGCGTAAATTCATCGAAGAGAGAAAAGAAAATGTAGCATAAATTGTTAGTCATATTTTATTTTATGCCATTATTACTTATAAGATGGTTATCACTAAACATTCCTAAATCGCGTAAACAAATCTCAACATGTTTAATTTTGTAACAATACTTGATAAGTGAATAAAGCACAGAAATAATATATATAGTAACTTAATATAACTTAAAACGCGATTTCTTTTTGTGGAGACAAAATCAAAAGTCATAAATTTATGCTATATTTTTTTTTCTTTTCTATAGTAAAAGGTTCTGTGATAGTTGAGACGTGATATATCAACATAACAAGAGGTTTATGACAAAAATTTATAAAATATTTACAAGACATCATCGAGGTATTGGAAATTTTGAGGAAAACACATATTTTATTGACTTCATAACGTATATTTGAAAACTGCCAATTTGCGACAAGTCCGAATAAAAAACTTCCTAAGATCAAGTGCTTTCCTAAGGATGTCTTTTATAATATTTCGGAAAAATATTTGTTAAATGTTGTAATGGAAAAAGGAGATATTTCCCCCTACTTATTTACATTCAGCTTGCACATAACTAAGCAGAATAAAGTAGGCAGAGTAATTAGGCAGCCTATTAGAATGCAAACACACAAGACTATTAATAAACATGCATTTTTATATAAAACGATACTGAATTGTTACTAAATATGTTTATTTTAACCTAAAATATAATAAAAATGCACTGTTGAAAAAAGACTGTAAGTTTTCATAATGCTCGTGATACACAAGGTATCCCATAAATACCGCACAAACTCTGCAGAGCCAGATTCCTCGCTGGGAGTTATAAAAAATGCCCAAAGAACTGTGCCTGTACGATCCATAGTTTTTGAGAGAAATAAAAAAAATAAAAATGACATCACATCGGTTGCGAAGTAAAGTAACTAGAAACATTAAATTGTATACTGGATTACATACGGGGGACTCGGTGTTACGGCCGCTACAATATGGCACCTATGGATTTCTTTCAATGGAAAGTATTGAAAGAATTGTTCTATCGAGTCCTAATTACAACAAATAGTGATTCAGTGCCTACCCTTCGTGCTGGTGTATTTATGTGGGTACCAGATAGAACGTAAGCAGTTAACCATTACATGCATGCAAGCCTATGTACATGATTCCAATAACGAGAAATTTGTCTGTGCAGAGTTTGGGCGATATTTATGGGACACCCTGTAAATTTCAGCTTAAAAATAGTAAATCATAATGTTTAAGGTGAACTTTTGAAAGAGTGTGGAGTTTTTTTTTTTTTTTTTTTGTATGAAGCAGGTGCTTTGAGGTAGTTTTTGGTAAAAAAGAAATAAAGTAGGTATTTTGCGAAATATTATGTAGTATTGGTTGTTTATAGCAGGTTTTTTCTATTTAGACTAATAAAAATGTTCAATAATTTTTGTGAGGAAAATAAATTCATGTACCCTACAACCAAGTTTTTTTTTAATTTGATAAAAAAGTGCACTTTTTAGAATGTGGATATGTGAAGGTGAGTGATTATTTTTTTGTATTTGTGTTCTGGAAAATGGTGTTTCATTCGTGAAAAAATTTGGCGAAAGAAAAAGCGCCAAATTGCGTGATTTTGGCGACAAAAAAAGTCGCCAAACATAGGCGACACCCGCTTTCGAAATCTCTCCTAGTCATTTTATTATCGTGAAGTGAATAAAAATATCCCAACGACTTGGTAAAATTTTACAGCTTATTTAAACAAAAGGCACATTTCCATTCTGAAACGTCTTTATGTGCATTTAGAATATAAATTAATTTTAAAGCGAAAATGTATCTATGAGAAGTTACTTATAGAAGAATTAAATCTTAATGGTATAATAAATAAACTTTTCAAATGTAATGACTACAGTATTCGGCAAAAAGGAGTAATTGATTTTATAAATGAATAAAAAACAAACCAATGGAGTTATTAAAAAAAGTCTTGCATGAAACGAATGTGTGATTTCTGCAATTTATTTCAAGACTTTTCCAATTCTGTTATTTTAGCACAAAATCTTATCGGCTGGTGGCGCTGGCGTTACTCTTTGCAAGAAAAGTGTTTTTTAATTACGCAGCAATATTTTTAAAATGGCCTTAATCTATCACTATTTTATGCCGATGTCTCAGAATTAAATTGGCACACAATTTCCGCAAAGTATTTAGCGGTATAGCTGCAACACTCTTCACAGAATAATCGCTGCGGATCCGCTTATCAGGTGGAAAATTGGCAGTAAGCAACATTCTTCAAATAGCTTTAAAGGAAAGAAAAGAATCACACGGATTACGTGAAGAATGAAGGACTTTCCAGATTATTGTCATGCAATTTCCAACAATTGTTGCTGAATGCAGTAGCCATAAAGCCACCTATTGGTACGTTTTTGTACTAAAATAATAAAGTGTTCGGAAATTGCCTACGTATCTTTAATAGATAAAGAATGGAAGCATGTTATCATATTTCTGGGACACCATATATATTAGGGTGGTGCGAAAAACAATTTTTTTTTAACATCACCATGTGCAATAGTTGCGATTTTGATAGTAACATTAAACTCTGAAATTTGGATGAAATTGTTTAATATCTTAGGCCTCCTCAAGATCCACGAATTTTGGAAATTATAGGAAAAACTGCTTTAAAATCAACTGCTCTGTTCATTAAAAAAATAATAAAAATATGAAATGTCACCAGGTTATTTATTTGCACTTTTGAGTATATAAACATTTGTAAAAAGCTAGCCGATGTAAAATTAATTCTTAGGTCTTCCCAAATTCCTTGAAGTTGAGCGTTTTTAACTGAAAATGGTACGCAAAATATGTAAATAGAGAAGATACTAGTTTTACCTTCTCATGTAAGGAGTAGGTTATTTTACTCGGAAATCAGACTTTTTTTTCAAAACTTGACATTATCTTCCTATCGACTGTTTTTGCTCGGATTATCCATATCTTGCATGGAAGCCACACACTTGAAGAGCAGATTCAGTCACAATCCTAATCATCCTCTCAACTGCTTGGGAATGGCTTTTGAATGGCAGGGTATTTTTAGAAATTTATCGCAAGAGCTCGGATGCTTATCCGACTTCAGTAATTCCTGTAACACACTATTTGTCCATTTCTTTGTGATGGGAGGCTTAGTCGCAATTCATTCTTGCCAATGGATATTGTCAATGTAGTCATTGCTTTCGAAATTAATCTTTGGAATCTTAAACCTTCTAATGTTCGTTGTTTGTTCCAAAGATTTTCTGGCCTTTATGATACGCTGAATGGCAAGCTGATCGACAGATATTCTGTCGTCGAATAACATTGCAGCGAGTACATCTTCGGCATGAACAAAATATGTGTTCTTTTGAACAACGTTTTTTATTATACCCTTTAAATTATCTGGGAGATATTGAAATTGAGATATAAAATATTGCAAATTTTTTGGGCCATCCTGAAAGTCACTGTTTCACTTGATTCTGAACCATATTGGCGCGTATACTTTCATTACGAATTAGGCTAATACAATTAGTTATGGTGTTGGATAAGATGTACCAAAATAGAAACGCAAAAAACAATTTGCGAACGATAGCCAGCGAGAATGGTTTTCCAGGGTCTCTATTTGCTAGATCTTGTGGACAATAACCAGCGGAAACAGCCTTACAAATTTCCCACAAATAACGTTGATCAATGCTAAAATCTCCAAAATCAATATCGGATTCAAACGAAAATTCAATTTCCTGGACAAATTCCTGGAAAATACTTGGACAAATTCCTGGAACTTAATGATGGGATGGTTAGTGCACGTCTTCAGGAACTTGTCAATCAATCCACTGAATGCGATTGGTCTTGATGTTTTTGCGTCGACTGCTTCTGTAAGGTGGCATAAAGGCAGTTTGGTAAAATGAAATTGACATATTTGTCCAATGCACGGGAGAATAGAGCTTTTTCTTCAAGGGGTCTAATTACACCTCCATTTACACCGGCATTAGTCACTTCCCCATCACTTCCAATAAAGGCTAATTCTAATAAATCAAAAGCTTTCTCATTTAATAAGCTGAAGATACCATCCAAAATGTCGTTTGAACTCTTGCTCTTCGGTGCAAAATGTCCCAAATAGACAGAACCGGGTTCTTCAACTAGTGTAATATGCTCCTCCCATACTTTTCGCTTATGCCACTTGCTATTATCCATTTTCGTAATTGCAAGAGTATAATCCCTTCTTCCGTCAAAAATGAAAGCTATGATCTTGTGTCCAGACAGTGGCGGATTAATGGAAGTTCGTCGGTGGGGGCAGTTAATTAGAAGATTTACATATACATCCATTTTATAAAAGTAAAATAGGATATTTTACATTAATTCTTTTTTTCTCAGGAAGGGGGGGGCTTCCACTCCCCCCTTTAATCATTAATAATTTAAATAATTTTGCAAGCTGAAAATCAGGACGATGTTTACAAAAAGTATATGAGAGGTTGAGATTTGTTAATATCAAGCTCATGCTGGTAATGGAGTAGATGTAGACGAGTTTGTTTATCCAATTTATAGGGCTATTTTTGGAATAAAAATGGTAAACTCTAAGGGATTTAGGTAGGCCTAAGAATTAATTTTGCATCTGCTAGCTTTTTACAAAAGTTTATATACTCAAATGTGCAAAGATATAACCTGGTGACATTTCATTTTTCCCCCTTCAATCAAAAGAGCAGTGGATTTTAAAGCATTTTTTTCTGTAATTTCCAAAATTCGTGAATCTTGCGAGGAGGCCTAAGATATTAAACAATTTCATCCAAATTTCAGGGTTTAATTTTACTATCAAAATCGCAACTATTGCACATGGTGACGTTTCAATAAAAAAAATATTTTTCGCACCACCCTAATATATATATATTAGGGTGCAGATTTCGATTCACTTAGAGCAAGATTATTGAGATCTATGGCTCATTTTAGGCCTTCAACGTACTTTTTCCTATAAGTGCAAGGAAATCATTTTATTTCAAAGTACAATATTACAATACAGTACTAAGACAATCAAATATATTCATGGGCTAAATGAGTTTCACCCGGGATCAAATCGCTCGTATAGCGGCCAACAAAAACAGTGAAAGTGGAAGTTTTTCATAGTAAAATTACCGTATAGCTTAAGTTTATAAATTCGATATAATTTGACTTAAGACCATTCTTTATCAAAGTTTTTTCATGTGATTTAATTAAGTTCTAATAGTCATATATGAAAGACAGCACATTTAGAACAGACAGCAGGATAAGGTAATGGATAAAGCCTGATTAATAACTATTTTTATATTAAATAAAAAGCAATTAGCACACGAGCACTGTGTTAAACAAAGTCCAATATATATTTTAAGAATCCATAATCAGTATAAAAGGACTATTATTTTTAGAAATACCATTGTTATTATTTTTTTGTTGTCCTCGCACACTAATACACATATAGCTTTGAAAGATATTTATGGAGATTTTAAAATTTGCTTTAGTAAATTTTAAGTCAGGAAAACCTCACTAATTAACACGAGTTTAAATATATGGGAAAAAGCTTATAATTTAAAGTACTCGCGAAAATCTAAAATGAAAACAAACTTTGCTAAACGTATCGTTTGTCTTTGTAAATGTATTTATTAGTTTTATGTTTCGAGTTTTAAATTTTCGCTTTGGTGCAGTTTCATAAATCAAATGCTACTCTTAATGCTTTTAACATAAATTTTTCTGAATGGAACTATACATTCTTGTTTAAAAGGAATTAAGAGTGCGTTGCTTCCATCCTATCTGGATCGAAATGTAAAATATTCTTAAGAATATTCAGACTGGAACACTCATTAGCCTCGTTCTGCACAGAACATATTAATATTTGTGACACTTTTCGAAACAGGCTTTGAATGCGAAAAAGGCTCAAAGGTCGTTTACTGTGAAAAGAACCTATTATTAATTTAAAAACGTTGCAGTTCATTTGCGTACGACAAAAATTGACCTTTAAGCATTTTCCTATTGGAGAGGGAGTCTCGTGTTTTCTCGAACAATCGAGACATTAGCAGGTGTTTCATGAGACGCCAGTAGTATGCTTCTTTACGCAGAAGAGAAAATCGCAAGAAGCAAACACATCTGCTTTAGCCAGAGAAGACCATATGAACGGAGAGCTGTTATTATTATTTTCCTTTAGCAGGCGAAAAGAGCAGGGAGAAAAAAAAAACTGGCGATAATTGTTAATTTATTTTTATTTTGCAGTTGATAAGGAAATAAACGTGCCAAGCGCTTTCTGGTTTTCCAAAGGGGCCCCGGAAGTGCAAAAGAATACGTTGTGATTTTGACGAATAATTTCAACATAATTAAAATATAAAAAAATATGTCCTATGTGATCAGTTATCAACAGGACTACATCAGACATCAGAGCTTCTTGATTAGAAAGAATACTTACTTAGCCGTGTCGTGCTGCTATATTACCATACTTACTACACTCATGTCCATAAATTAAGGATAATTCAGAATCACACAGAAATTGATCTCTAAAATAAAAATTTCACCTGTGGAATGATCACTCACATCTTGAAGAAGAATATGCAAATTACAGGAAACCACCAGATGACGTGGATGGTACGTCACAATGACGAGAGTGTAAGAGAGGGGTATATAAGGAATGGTGGCAAAGAAGTAAAATTGTTCACAAGCGCTGTGAAAGCCTTTCAGTGCAAAAACCGCATAGTTATGGCACAAAGGAGGCATTTGGATGATGTTTTACGTGGCAGAATTATCGGACGACTGGAATGTATACGTACCCAGCTGGAAGTATCCGAGGAACTTGGAATCGCCCAGAGTGTCATCTCCAGGCTTTGGCAACGATTCCAAGATGATGGTAATGTGAGTAGACGTTACAGCACAGGTCGCCCCCGAGTTACAACGCCGAATGAGGACCGCTATTTGGCAGTTACTGCCAAAAGAAACAGACGGAGTACAACATCAGACCTGTCTCGTCAGCTCTCTTCAGCTACCGTTACGACAGTTTCAAGGCAGACCGTGTACAGACGCTTAGGGCACATTGGTCCATATGCTCGTAGGCCTGTCAGATGTGTTCCACTTACCGCAACTCACTGTCGCCTGCGATTAACCTGGAGTAGAGAGCATGCATTGTGGACACCGCAACAGTGGTCTTGTGTGATGTTTTCCGACGAGTCCAGGTTTAGTTTGGAGTCTGATTCTCGCCGGACATTCATCTGGAGAGCGCCAGGTACCCGTTACCACCAAGAGAACACCATTGAAAGACACCGTTACGGTGGTGCAGGATGGCTCGTTTGGGGAGGAATTATTCTTGGTTCCAGAACTGACCTGCATGTTCAGAGTGTAACGATGACAGGCCACATCTATCGGGATGTCATTCTGGAACAACATGTACGTTTGTTTCGGGGCGCCATGTGTGCTGAATTTGTGTTTATGGATGACAACGCCCGTCCTCACCGTGCAAACATTGTAGACGAATGCCTTCAATCGGATGATATCACCCGTATGCATTGGCCAGCATACTCACCGGACTTGAATCCAATAGAGCATGTGTGGGATATGCTTGGCCGACGAATTGCAGCCCGTCAACCCCCTCCCATCTGTCTACCGGAACTTCGGAGTGCATTGCTTGATGAGTGGTGTAATATTCCCCAAGATCAGATTGATCATTTGATACTCAGCATGCCTAGGCGTTGTCAGGCCTGTATTGCATCGTCCGGGAGACATACTCCGTATTAACCATCCTACTAACCATGTTATACTGTTTTTTGCAAATAGGTTCTTTTTTGAAATTTGGTCAAGGGAATAAAACTTGCAATTTTTATTAATTATGTCAAACATATAGCATCTTTTTTGCTCTTTACTTTTTGTTTAATGAATAGACTTTACAAATAAGTCAAATTTGTTTTGCTTCTTTCTCTTTCTTTGACTGAACTTCATTATCCTTAATTTATGGACATGAGTGTAAAACACCACAGTTTCTCCCCCACAAATTTTTACGAGTAATTTAGTCTGTTCCCCAGATAACCACAAACGTCCTCAGGGCATCCTATAATGATCCGCCATATCTGACCACGGACGTATCCCACAGAAGATATCAAAAGACGTCCTTCGGTCGTCATTCGCCGGACAAACTTATCCCGAAATTCGAATATAGTATTCGAATAGTGTAGACACGTAAAAAGGCTTGCCAACACTTCAACTCTTTAGAAAATATGTGGTGTCAGCCCAGTAATTTAAAAGAAAGCTAATAGTCTTCGGATAAATTGGGTAAAATACGCACTGTAGGGTGATTCATATGTTTACATATTCTCTTAAACTTTAAAATGTATATACTGGCCCTGTTCACAACCGTAAAAATAATTATACCACAGTTGGCATTTTTAAAATCAACTACAATTTGCCTAATTTGTTAACAAATGACCATTAGAAAGAAATGGATTATGCAGGTATTCAAGAGACAGCAGATTGCATTAGCACAAAACATTAAAACGCATTTTAAACGCATGTTGCCTGATCTAGACTTTCGATTCTACACAGCTTTTCTTCTTGTCATTAGACGAAGTTTTCTTTTAATCTATTTTGCTGATCAGCTATTCAGGATTGAAGGTCAGCAATTTAACAAGAAATATTGACATTTTATGATTTATGTATAAGTTAAATGTAACAAATGAATGAAATATTTTAAACTTTTTTCCCTTAATATTTTTCAATGATATAAGTAATTTTATCAAAAGCAGATCATCAGACAATTTTTTTATTTAATAAAAGTTAATGTTTCTGAAAAAAGATAAGAACGAAAGCTAACAACGTGTATATATTCATTGTGTAAGATAAAATTAATTAGATGTTAATGTGCATTGAACTCAAATTTAAATTAATGACCAAAGAGCAAAATCGCTGAAAGCGGACATATTTCTAATTTTTATAATAGCAATTCAATATTACAGTCTTGTTAAGGATAATGAAATGTTAACATAATTATATGCTAATGATAATTCAAGATTGCATGTGGATAATTTCAATCCTGAGTTATTAAAGATTATTTTTAATTAAAGACTATTTTCAAAGCTATTCTCTAATTATTCTTTTGCTCTTTGATTTAACAGGACTTAAAAAATTCTTTTGCATTCATTATAAAATCTTTCGAAGGAATTATCTAGTTAATAAGAGAGTTGAATAATCTTGAATTTATAAATGTGTTTTAATTAATTAAAGTTTTAATGTTAAATAACTATACAGAGACGTGATTCTTGTTTTAATTAATATAAAAGCTTCCTGAAATCACTGTAATTATCCGTTTTTAGGAGTTTGCATAGGACATATTTCTTCTTATTACTAATTATTTTTTCCAAATTAGCATTATCATACTAAAATAAATAGAAAACTTTTTTTCTGGTATTTTTATCTAAAGCATTATGATTTTATCGAATAATGCAGTAGGTTACTTCCCAAGTTTTTACAGAGTCTTTGTAAAGCAGCGTAAAAAAATTATGAAACTCTGCTTGAAAAATGATTTTTTAATAAACCGTAAACATAATGTTTGTAACTAACAGGTTCATATAATTTACTGTCAAGTTGATTTAAAGGAGTGATATAGAGTTAGAGCAACTCCAAAGATTGGTGTAATATTTCAGTATCTTAATGTGGAGCTTTGAAATCAAATTGTAATAAAATGTATATTCAGAAGTCACTGAGCTTAGATTTTAAAACCAACAATTTATACATAAAATTTAACAACACAAATCGGTTTACCGAGTTTTCTGTAAGCGTTTCTGTAATCGTATGCGAAAGTTTAATTCTTTACAGAATGTATTAAAATCATTAAAAATCATTAAAGAAATAGAAACATTTTAGTCTTGAAGCTACAGATTATGCCTACATTTTTATAAATGATAAAAAACTAATTTATCTCGGATATCTCTTAAATTTATTTGCATGTTCGAATGTATCTCTAGCTATGTGTATTCAATGATTCATTCAGTAATATACCACATTCATTCGAAATGTTCTTTCAATTCTCGATAAGAAATTGGAGAATTGTACTATAGCTTTGGGTATTTAATTTAATTTAATTTATTCCTTTTATGTATAGATTCGTTGATTAGTGCTTTAAAAGGGTTAAGGGGATTGTATACATTCAAATAACCAGATATCAAAGAAAAACGATGATTTCTTTTAATGTATAATTATTTTATGATTTTTAATAAATCCAATGCATAAAATCACATATATGTAAAATAGTAAAAAATATAAGCGCGAGTATGTCATAGTACGTGTAAAATGTACTTGTAAAAACACTTTATAGATGGTTTTGCGTGCAATAAGTTTTACCGAAGTTTTCTTTCATTGCAGTGTTACATAAAAATGAAATTGGATACATTTTTATGGTTTCGTGGCCATTCAGTTTTTTAAAACATTATAAGAGTATTCAAAAATTCATCTCTTATAATGTTTAATATTAACCAAACATAGTGTTAAATCAAGATAATTTTTTTCTAAAATTTAACTGTCAAGGAATCTTAATGGCAGTACCCAATCACACACGGAATGTGTATTTTTATTGCAACAGGATAAGATTGAAAGAAAGATAATAAAATTGAAAACACTCGAAAAACTTAATTTTTTAAATGTTTGTAATTTTTAAATTAAAGAAAAAATCTTTGCTAGCTTGAAAACTATACAATATTATTATAGTTCAATAGATATATTTCCCAAAATTCATAACTTCTCGTCAAAAATATAACGTTAATCGCCACTTTAATGGTTAGCATATTAGGACACCAAATCATTACATTATTTTCTAATAGATTACATCATATCACTGAATTCATATCATTCAATTTAAAAAATGTATTATAGAGTTAATTATAAAAATAATATAAAAGAATATTATTTAAATTTTATGCATTATGGATTGATTGAAATATTTTGTTTAAAGTGAATGTGTCAGGAAGTTCATAATGTTTCCATTAGCAGTTAATGAATTCTGTCAGTAAGCTCTGTGTGCAATATCTGGGATATTGCATGGAAAGGGAATTCTCAATTAAACTATACACCAGAGAGAAACACAGACCATCCGACTGCATAAAGCAGCCAGGGATATTAACTATTTGATTCGAGTGCGATATTTAGATATTCATGTACATCAATATCCCCATATTATCATGCGAAAAGTATCACTTGTAGGATATCTCATGGTCGCAACACCATGCGAAAAGTATCACTTGCAGGATAAATACTCGTATATCTACGTATAATGTTTAGTATATGTGCTTTTTAATATATATTCGTAATGATATTTATTATATCACGCAATTATTATTCTAAAACTAATTCGCATTCCCGTATATTCTTCTAAATTTGAGGACTTCTTTTTCCCGTGCAATAAGAAATGTTATGCTTCAAGCCAAGCCTCATCTTTGGCTCAAACGTCTGACGACGTCACACTTAATTAGCGCCCACTGACATCAACTCTCTGTCTATTGTTGACTTTGTTCACACTCGTTGCGATACGGGAGGTCATAAGACCTCCAAACATATTGGCAGCGATTTTGGTAGAGATTTTTCTGCGAACTATTGTGCTAACTAAACTTTTAGTGGTTTTGGTTTCGAAATTCACGCTCTGACAATGTCTGAGCTTCTGCTTGTTGACCTGCAATAGCTTTAACGCAGAATAAACGGCTTCTAAGATTGGTCTTGTCATTTTTGCAACATCACGAACAGTCACCAGCATCACAGATCTGCGACCTCTCCAACATTGTGTAGTGTCCATTTGCAGCCAACTATCCCTAAGAAAGTCTTGGGTAGATTTTCGTTAGGGGATCACCACGGCCTGTGCGTTCTCTAAACTCAGCCGCATAATGATTTTCTGTGCGGTTTCGGATACATAAGGCTGGGAGCTATGTAGTGTGAAAGAAAATAAAAGCGTGTTCAATAAGGAATACGTGCAGTTCAATGCAGCATCAACATAGATTTGCTTTTTAGGGATAGTTGTTACCGTAAATTTTCATCAACTTTCATATATGTCCACTTTTTGAAAGTTATTTTATCACTAAGAGGTTCCTCTTTGTGAGTAATGCGTATTCCATTACTTTGACTCATTCTGCATTAAAAAAAGGTTTTATGCGCTGTTTTTTTAAATATTTTTTTGTCAATGAGTATTTTTTATGTGGTTAAATCTGTAGTTTAATTTGTTCTCCCTTTAATTTTCTCTTATATTATAACATTCTATCCTGTTTTGCTAATACGTATTTGCAAACGTACAATACGTGTATTTTTCAGATTTGTGTTACGAAATTAAATTTCAAAAATTAAAAAAAAATGAGTTTACTTTTCGCAACATCATTCTTAAGAGTTTTTAATTCCTCTATCTGCTATTCAATGCATCATCCCATCTTCATATTTTTAAAACTTACTTTATCTGCTGTTTCTCATGAAGCAGTTTGGATTCACATTCCCATTCGAATCCCCCTTCGAATCCCATTAGATTAACATTTATAAATTCTACATCGTTCCACTTACACACTTCGAATATTTTAAATGAAACATAGGCCAGTCTTCTGAAACTATATTAATGATTTTACAGTAGGAATTCGTTTCTGCAGGTGATTTTACAATAATAACATTCTCTCCCCCCCCGCCCCCAACTTTATGCTTTTGAGCAACTATTTCAATCCATAAGAACTTGGCATTCTACATTCCTAGCAACCATTAAATCACCGCTCAAGTAATAGAACCGTGTGCAGTTAGTTCCACGTAATTTATCATGCAATATAATGAAGCTAAACAAATGCAATTTGCGTCCATTCCAAGCTTATTTGTATCTTCATATCATATTATCAAGAGAATGCATTTGTACTTCTGTTTGATTTTAAATTTGAAATTTTCTACACGCAAATTTAACCTTGGTGTGTTTCGATAAACTTAACGGAATATGGACTTTAAAATCTTCATTCTCTAGTTTTTTAGTATGTAAATAGCCGTTGTGATTTCACGGTAGAAGAAATATGTTTAATAATTAAATATCGGAAAAAGTGGGGCAGATATTTTTCTTCATATGAATGTAAATCATATTTGCAATTCGATATTTAAAAGAGTATGTCCCAAAATATGTACTTTCTAAAATGCCATTGCAATACAATATATTTTCTTCATGATATTTTTGCAAAGATATATATATATATATATATATATATATATATATATACATAGGGTGTCCTGGAACTTCGTGTACAAATTAGAGGGGAGGTAGCGAGCATCGTTAGGAATCATAATTACTTATGAAAGCATGCTCGCAAACGTCGTTCTTACGTGATAAAGAGGCACAGAGACACAATAAGACCATGAAACGAAATGTATTTTAAAATGCTTGGTTACACAACAAAACAGTACAATGTAAAATGTGTTTCACGAATTCGGAAAGTTTCTTGAGTGAATTTTTTTTAATACTTGTTTATTTTTCCCACGATTCAAAGATCACACATATCATCCATGAATAAGAATTGTTACCAGACCGTCGATAAAACTGGCAGTTTAAACACAAAAGATAGGTAGAGAAAGATGTATAATGCATCGCAGGAAATGCAGGTGCAATAGACAACCCCACTGGATGGTGATTCGGCTTAAAGCGGATATTGGCCGTCCAAGATAACCAATGGGAGCTGCCAGCCTTTTTGAATAAGGGGCATTTAGAATCCTTTGTGAAAATCAAAGGGGTAACGCGAAATAAAACAGAAAAAAAGAAGGAAAGAGAAGAGACCCAGCCTAGCCAAGGAGAGAATGAGACGTCGGGAGATCCCGCGGTAGCCCTCAAAATATAAATTTGACATATAATGTTACCGAACAGAGACGCGGAGTTATCCGGAGAGCCTCGATACCTGATGAGGGACAATTGCCAGATATGTTGTCCCCCTGGCTATGATAGTGAGGACCTAACTACTGCAATGGGTGAAATGGGGTGAATATTTCTATTTTCTATTTTCCCTGAGAAGTGTCTTCACAGTAATTCCTGTTAGATATTACTACGGAATACCACATCTCCCCTAAAACTATTTTGATCCATATTATACATTTATTGTGAATTATATTATACCATGCTAGTGATGAAAAAGATTTAAGATCCATTGAATAAAGGTCAAATTGATTTTGAATTTCAATTTGTTAATTTATTTTAGTGTCTTGTGCAGTTTATTTGGTAGTTTATAGGAGTACCCGCCAGGTAGATTATTAGCAGCACATGTTCCTGCACGTTCACTTTCGGCCTTCTCAAAGTATAAAGATACACCGAATTAACTAAACCACCACATATGGCTTATTAGCTTCAAAGAAGCTGTTCGATATTGCGCCCATTAGCATGGATGCACGTATGACAACTACGCGAAGTAGCTTGGCGAACATTTTCAAAGATTTCTGGTATTTTGCTGATTGCAGCTGTAGTGATGGTGAATCGTGCTACAAAGTCCATTTTAAAATTTACGGCCGCCTTGTATACAGTGCTTTTCTTGGCACCCCACATAAAATAATCTAGAGGGATAAATCAAGTGATCTGGAGGGCCAAGCAACGGGGCTCCATGAACAATCCAGTTGTTTCCAAATGTCCTGTCCAAATGCTTATGTAAAGCCTTAATGTTCAAATAAATCCATTTTTTACGTAAAATACAACTGTTTGAAAGAGTTGTGGTAGATAATCTTCCAAAAAATTATAAATTTGGCAGCTATGAAAGTAAGGAAGCGACACGTGTCAACCTTGAGAGTTCGTGCACAGCTCCACCTATCGATTTCCGCCATGTTTCGTATGTAACTGTGATTCCTAATGATGGTGCCTACCTCCCTTACAATTTTTTCACCCTAAATTCTGGGACACCCTGTATATATATATATATATATATATATATATAGTGGAACCCCGATTTATCGTTCCCGCATTCGTTGTTTTCCCGTATTGATCGTTTTATTTCTATGGTCCCTGCACAAGTTGTATTTAAAAAACGTCAACGAAACCCGCATTCATCGTTCGTCAAAAAATCCTTTTCCTGCTTTCATCGTTGCAAAATATTTCTCCTGACAGAAGTGAAATCGAAATTCAGATGGATCCATATGGAATACAAACTTAAATATTTTCTGGTATGATTTCTTGGGTTGATGATGGTGTAGATGAAGAGTTGTTACACAAAGCAGAGCATGTGGTGTGAAATTTAGTGATTATATTTCCTTTGATATAGACGTAGCTACGTATCTTAAGAATGGAAGAAATGTGTGGTGATGCAAAAAATAAAAGTAATGGCGAAGAAGCGGAAAACAATGTTCATGCCCATGAGACTGAGCCTACACTAGTGCCAAGTTTATCGGACGCAATTACAGTATTTGAAATTGTATGAACTTTTATGTACAAACATAAAAACACGGAAATTTTAAAGATTTACAAGAAAAATATTGTAAATCTTTAAAATTTTCGTTTAATTAAAAAAATTTAGGAAAAACCCAGTGTAAAATTACTGATTTTTTAGAAATAAATATCACTTAATTTTCTACTACTCCAATTTGTTTCTTTTTCGGTTTGGTTACAAATTTAGTGTTTTTGGTAAACTGTATACATCGTATGCGTTCATAAACATTATTTTCTCCGTATTTTGACTTTAATCCGTATTCGTCGTTTTCCCGCATGCATCGTTTTTTTCTACGCACCCCTTGAAAAACGATAGATCGAAGTTCTACTGTATATATATATATATAATCCTCGGGTCTTCGAGTCTCGTCAGGAGGAGACCCCCCCTCACCCCCCCTAATTGTTTAATTTCATTATTGCCACATTAAAACGATATTAATTGACTATGACATTTTATCTCTTAACCCTTTTTCTTTTACTTTTATTCTTTCTTTACATTTATTTCATCGACTGGAAGTACGAGTGTTTCCTGATCTTTCGTTTGCAATTGCAAACGTGGGTCGATGATAACTGAAGTAACTTATTCAATTTTTAGTACCTAACCTAACACACCCAAAATTTTGCTTTTCGTTATTTGATATTATTGAGAGAGCTTTAGGCAAGCTTTCCTGTATTTCACCTGGTAACAATTTTGCGAGTCATCCAGAGTGGATAAGAGTCCCAGGCTGTTAGGCTCATGTTAAAAATTATTCTTTACCCCTTTCGCATTCGCTAGCTCAGTGCCCGACGCATTTACAGCTTTTACGAGTTATTCTTGATTGATCCTTAATTTTATGAGTCGGCTGGCCCGAATATTTTCCATAATTTTTATTTTTAGACGCAGGTTTTCTAGGAGCAGCCACGAAAGCACGCGAGTCTTCCGCTTATCAATCATCGTTGCGCCTGGCATTGAATTCTTCCGCTACTTTGATTCTGAGTATTTCTGGCTTCGGCAGCTCATCTGTTGATTCCAGGGCATATCGGAAATTGTCGAAAGTAGAAGGAAGACTATATAACAGCATTGCAGTCAGCAAGTCGTCGTCTATTTTAATATCCATTTCATAAAGTGTGTCCATTATGTCGAAGAAATTTCTCAATGGTCGTGAATTCCATTAGACGAGTCGGGTATCTTTTATTGAATTAAAGATTCCAGTAATGCAGCTTTACGAGCAGGTCCCTTAGACTGACAGACTTCTACCAGTTTTTACCAGACATCTGATGAAGTGTCTCAATTTTTTTATTTGTTTGAGTTCATAACGGCGATATACATAGAATTATATCTGCTTTTCCTTTTTCGTCCATTTGGACCCACGGATCGAACTCTTCTTGCGATTTTGCGTCATTTTCCAAAACTTCAGGTTTAGGCTTTGAACCTGATGCATAAATCCAGGCATCATTCTTTATAAAAAGCGCTTTCATCTGCACTTTCCATGTTTCGTTATTATCTTTATTCAGCGTTTCAATTCGCCAAGTTCCAGTCGCCATTTTGAGGATGAATGATGCAGCCTTGAAACGAACGTTTAAAATCAGCAAATAAATAAATTAATCCATCTGGTGTCCGTGACCTTTTTAGAAATGTTAGCAGAGTTATGGCACAATCATAGTAAGCGTGGGATTTTTACATAACATTTACTTTATTAAATTAGAACGGAAGAAACAGGTACAACACATAACAAGGTAACATCAAGAAGGAAAAATTAATAAAGGTAAAAGTAAAGGAAGATAACCAATGGGAGCTGCCAGCCTTTTCGAATAAGGGGCATTTAGAATCCTTTGTGAAAATCAAAGGGGTAACGCGAAATAAAACAGAAAAAAAGAAGGAAGTGAAGTAAAATTGAAGTAAGTGAAGTAAGTTGAATAAGTTAAAAGAATGCGTGCGCGAGCATAGTTACAGTTAAGTAGATAAATGTTTATTGAGGGATACATAATTCAGGAGGATAAGACATTGCACAATAAAAAAATAAAGCATTCAGTACTCAACAATTTATTCTTAGTTTTATGTCGCATTTTTGGGATACATTTTTCGGACAATTTTCAATAAAGGGGTTGAGAGATAAAATGACATAGTCATTAATATATACATATATATAAATGATTGCATGCAAACAAAAATTATTATGTGTACGTTGATAAAATTGCCTTATCTTTTGTCAAGTGATTCTGCAATAAATATTTAAATAATAGCTGTGCTATTAGGTAGAATTCTGGGCCACTTGGTACTTTTCTGCGTATTTCGAGTAGTTTGGTAATATACTTAAGTTTATTATTTTAAAACGCTTGAAGAAAATTCAATACTGAGTTATTTATACACATTCTTTCCAACTACACAAATGGTTAGCCAATTACATAATGGTATAATAATTCAAAGAAGACTGGACTAGGTTTTCTGTTACAACATATAAACTAATTATAATAATGTATGCTGCTAAATCTAATTATCCTTTGTCTTTAGAAATATTTTTATAATTAATATAATGTTTGCGAACTACTTTCATAAATTTTTAACTTATTTAACATTTTATTGTTTTTTACCTCTCTTTATACCCATCACTCACAAATTTTATATTGCAGAAAATGTTTGCAAGGAAGCGAGATAAATGATCCTAAACTTTTATCTCATCTGAACACTCCACTACTTGTAAGGTGTACAGAAGAATCGTTCAAGAAGTTCGCTTTAGTTAATAAACGAAAACGAAATTCTAAGTAATCTACACTTAAATGATTTTTTTTCTCAATTCTTTGTTACAGTTTAGAAATTTATAAGAAGAGATACTCCTAAAATTTGAATTTTAACAGGAGACATGCGAAGTTGTTATGTTGAACAATATTCTTAGAAATGCATAATCAGTTAATTTCCGTTTGTTGGATTGTTCTTTGTCACTTTTTTATGGCAATCCTACACATGGGCATCTGGCTTGATCGGACGACATTTTTAAGGGGTTCTAACGCGTATTCACGTTACATTTGAATGAATCCGACCAAAATTCCAGACCATTAGATCGACAGCCATGAGGCCAGAAAAAAAGTCATTGTCATTGCAAAACATAAAAGCAAATTCAAGTAAGACAAAACTAAAGAATAAAAAGTTTAAAGTAAAAAAAAAATATACACCAGACGTCCTCAGAGGAACACTGAAGTAAAAATTAATTGAAGGGTTCTATACTAGTGTCGGGAGATATTGAACTGTTTTCATGCTTGAATTAGACACTAATTTAGAATTTTAATAGCTAGATGTAGACACTAATTTAGAATTTTAATAGCCAGATATACAGTGTTTAAAAGTATTTTAATGATACCATTCAACGAGCGCCATCTCTATAACCTGTAAACGCATGAAACAAATTTAAAAATGAATACAATTTAAAAATAAATACATTTTCAAAACTTGAAGCCTGAACACTTCACGCCATGAGCTCGAAAGGAATATGAACAAACTGAATTCGTAAATTCCAAATCACAGCCATATAACAGTCCAAACAGCATCCAACAGCAGTGTTGCCACATCGCTCTGTAAGCGTCTGATTCTGGAAGAAAAATTGTACTCGCATAAACGAAGAAATCTTATTAGTTTTCCAATCAAAAGATTCACAAAATATATTCCCAATGTGCATTTCTGATTAACTTTAAAAAGTAGACTAAAAGTGATTATAGAGTTTTTATTGTAATAATATTTTGCTCTTCTAAAAATTGGAAGTATGCTTTTGCGTTTTCTTAAAGAATCAATATTCTGAATTGTTCAAAATGCCAGCTAAACGTATTTAAGAAATTGCATCAGACTGTGCATTCGTTGCAGATGTACAAGTATACGTAAAATGAGCCTGAGGGTATATTATTATTTATGTGGATGTGTACTAGTGGATAGATGATACTGAAAAGATCGGAAGTCGGATTTTTCTATATTTTCTATTAATTTTTACTTATTAGTAGTATTATTATTTTATTATTATTTAGTGTTTATTCCACAGTAAATTACATTGAAATCGTACTTTCTAGTTAAAAATACTTTCTAGTATGATATCTTCTTTCTATTTAATTTCTTCTCATTCTTTAAGAAATCGTTTATTTTTTTTCTTTCTTTATAAGAGGGATTTATGTCTTCTTAAATGTTAAAGAATTTCATAAACAAACTCAAGTATATTTTAGATAGTGTAACATGACATCTCACAAAGTTGTACAAATATGCTTCATTTTAAAGCTGTGTTTCCGCAATAGCATATTACTTGATGATTGAGAGCGTTGAGTGATGTGTTTTTATTAAATCATTTAAAATGCCCCAGTTTTAAATTTATTATGAGTCCGTTAATTCTTCATATGAAAAATCTTTCAATTATTCACGCACCCACACACACACACCAAATGATGTATATGCATATTCATTTTTGTAATTTTCTTCAAATTAAAATTTCCCGTCAATCCTAATTTTCCAATAACGTTTTTTTATGCAAATTTAGTTTTATTATTATTACTATTCATTTGTTTATATGTACTCTGAAATGTACTCTGAAGAAAGTACCTTATCATGTTCTTTGTCACTTTCAGGGGAAAAAAAAAATTGGGATTTTATGATTTTCATATCATAGACAAGTTTTTAAATTTAACACTCGAACATTGTTAAAAAATTCTTAATTTGCATGGTAAAATTATTATTCATTTTCTATCTTTGGATTAAAAAGTTTGTTGGTAGCCTTATGATTCTGCTAATGAATATTAATGCTCTTGATTCGAAAAGCACATATTTTGTGTTTACAGTATATAATAAAAAGTTTTTTATGTTGTTGAACTTTATTCTCGAGAAAAATGAGAGTAATTTATATGCAGCATATTTTTTCTTCAAAAATTTGTGTCTTTTTATCAACTGCAAAATATTTTATCAAGGAAAAAAAAAATGTTTTTCACAATGCTATCCTCAACTCTTTGGCCTGCAAGCAGGTAAGATGTATTACACCAGTAGGTAAGTGTCGTAATTTTCAAGACGCAATTACTGAGCTCACCGGGTTAAAGAAAATGAAAAAAATATGTATATATGTATGAAAATTTGCCAGGAAAACTTTTGTTTCGCTTTTATAATTAGATTTAATATTTATTTTTGCCACTGTACATTTTGCTTATGAATATTAAAACTCTCGAGAAAAAAAATAAGGAGCATATGCATGATCTTAAAAAATATTAATATAATTTGAACGATTCTTTAGAAAATAATGTAGCTTTTCCTTGAATTTGCGCAAGCGTCCAGCAGAAGTTTATAAAATATTACCTTGTAATTTCTCGAAAAAAAATGTATTTAATTATTCTAAACTAAATAACAACATAACAATTTTTCATAGGATTACGTACACTATGATAGTATAATTTTTACTTTACGTTTTTACATTCTGTATTCCGCTTTGCATTTGATTTTTAAAGTATACTTTACGTGGTACGATATCTACAGAATGTTATTACATGATGGCGCCTTTCTGCTATAGAATCTAACTTTTTTATTAATTTAATATATCTTATCGCAATTTTCTTTTTAAAACCAACTTCTAATTTAATTTCGCATATATTTTGTTATGTAACCATCTTGAACAAAAATTCACACATTTGTGACTCACTAGGAATTTAAATTAAAAAACAGCAATTTTAAAAACTGGTACGTTTAAAATTTGTAATTACGATCGTTTTAGAAAATTTAACTGCAAAATTTTATATTTCTTAATTCATAGTATGTTTAATTCAAGGATATTACTAACTTTCCCGTTGAAAAAAATAATATACCTATTACAATTTTAAATTTTATTTTTCTATAAGAAATTTTTTCATAAAAATACATAAAATACTGAAATAATTGTAGGACGTTACTTATTTTAGTACATAAATATTTAAATCGCGTATTTGCTGAACGAACGTCAGAACTGAAAAATCGTGATTTTACAGGAAGTACGTTTAGTTTTGTGAAAGTAAAGAAACAGATTTTTACCAAAAGGATACTACCGTCATTTCGTGGGCGGATTTTAAAATTTTAGTAAAGAATTACTCTCACCTAAAAAAGTCCAGATTATTATAATTGTCCCTACGGTATCATATCAAAAAACATAATTTTTGAGTTAAGAAGTTGTTGCAGAAATTGAGCTATATACGAAAACAATGAATTTTATTACCATTAATTCCTATGTGACTGAGTTATAAATAATAAATAATAAATATAAATAATTTAAATGAAATATCAAATTTAATAAATTCGACTTTTATCTTTAAGCACACATAATCTTAAATATTTCTCGAGACTAATTTTTAGAATGAATTTTGAATAAAATGTCATGATCTGCATTATGCCCATTATGTAATAAGTGTAACGCAATAAGCATAATAAATGCGCATAAATGAAAGTTTCCAAAATCAATATTAATTCATCCTTTAATGCTTGTTTTTTATGTTGCTGGAAGAAATTTGTGTTGTCTTTAGAAATTTTCAAATTATACAGTTATTTTAGTATTGAAAAATTAATTAAGCACTCTATCAATAATAATTTAAAAGAAAATATTTATATAAGAGTAATTTATCTATGTAAACAATGTGAACGTATTGTCGTGTTTAACTCGTTTCTTGTAATCGGTTAATTTGCTGAAGAACATCTATAAACAAATTCTTGAATAATTTCTACTATTAGTGAAAGACAAATATTGTAAAAAAGCGCAACTCTTTAATTCATGACTGTTGATGAACAAGATGCACAGGAATTAATATTTGCGTTTACATTTGTCTTCCTTTTTTATTTCGTATATTTGGACATGATTCAGTATCATTTTAATTAAAGCAAGTTTCTTATTGTGTAAACGAACCTATTTATGTCAATATAGAGCCAGAAAACTCAAATAGATTTTGAACTATCTGAGAAAGGTACGTAGGGAAAGGTGGCCTAAAATTATTTCCTTTAAGGGTACATTTTACTTTTCAGCATTTTTTTTATTTTAAAAGCCATACTACAAATAATAAACTGAATTCATTTCAATATTCAACCAAAAGTGCGTTTTGAAAAAAAAATCTCTTTCAATTGCACATTTAAGTAAAAACATAAAAGTAGTTTTAAAAAAACTGATGTTTTAAAAACTCTTCTGCTTTTTTAAAAATAAAGAATTTTGCCCATTTTAAAAAACATATTTTCAAATATATATTACACAAGGCTGTGCATGTATTTTTAGATAGATCTAGTATTAGATCTAATTTTAATTTATACATATCTAATATCTCCTTCATTTGAAAATAATTGTAAATTGTTTTTTGTCCGAAAAATAAAAGATGTTAAAGTAATTATGACTATACATAATACATATGCACATTCTAGAGGTGATTCAAGTGTTAGAAATGTGTCTGCGACCTCTTTTGACAACTTGCGCCTTGATCTCATGACACTTTTGAAGTTAAAAGTATTATATATTCTGAAATATGTAGTAGTATAAATTTGAGACTTTACTTAGAAAATAAAGATTAAAATATAACTGAAACAAAAGAAATATAACGAAGCATTTTTTTGTCTGTAGTGAAAAAAAGAAAAACACGTTATCTGCCATACTACGCACGTACCATAATACCACACTGTCACGTCTTGAAATATTTAAAAACTAGTATAGCATGCATTAAGTATGAAATGTTAGAACTGCCCCATGTTACTTTTATTAAAAGTCTCCCCTACTGTTATTTACATCCTTCTTTTCTTGAGATAACTTATAATCCCGCTAGTTCGGTCACTTAACAGGACAGGGCAAGCTTATTGTTAGCAAATGCCTAGTCCTTCCTTCAAAGCATCTCTTTTCACTTTTACAGCTAGTAAATAAACAGAAGACACGCCGATTAAAAAAAAGAATTAAAAAATTTAAATTAAAAGCCTTCAAAATCTGCTGCTAGGTGAAGAGATGAATGAAAGTTCTCAGTGTAATTGAAAGTTTACGAGCACTTTTGTTTTTTATTACGAAACGCTTTAGTCAATAAAAATTTTTACCTCTGATACACAATTATATGAGGTATATTCAAAAAGACCTTTAAAATGTTCAGTCACGAAATACAAAAGATACACAGCGATAGCAAAGCATTTGGTACATAATATTTTTCAGCAGTGCCTCTATGGGTCTCATAGCATTTTGTTACATCTCAATAACAATCTGCCGAAATCGATGTGGCAAAAATGCGTCTTGGCCGCTGAGCCATTTAATGACGGCGTTATTTCGCTCTACCAGGGGCTTTTTCAATGGCTAGAAGTGATGGATATATCCTCCTGTAAGGAGAATGTTTTAATATCATCGTTCCATCAAAAGCGCTGTAGCAAACCTCGTGTAGTCATCTAGTCTACCTGGTAACGGAATATGCATCGGAATCAGGATATGTTTTATTACGAACATCAGAAACATTTATTTACAAGACTAAAATGGAACAGTAGTTACATTTTATTTTGTAGGTCGATGAATTTTAACGCAGTTCAAATACACGCTGAACTCAAAATAAATTGCAAAACTTGCATAAATTTCAAACCATATTAAGATACTGAAATGAAATATTAAAACTCATTAAATAAAACCCAATAATAAACTTAAAAGTAATTTTCTGGTGTAAATATACACGCAATCGGAAAGAATACAAATCCAATTAAATAATAATCCCAAAATAGAATATCTTTCCGCTTCCTCTTTGGTTGCTTAGGCATCCACAAAAACTCCGCATTTGAAAAGTAAAATGTAATTAAACTTTCAACATTGCATTTATAACCTCGATCACATGCAAGGTGCCGAAAATAAAGAAGATCTTCTGTTTCAGCTTCTGTTAAGTGGCAATTGATTGCTACGATCTTATGTTGTACCTTGACATAAAATTGCATTCGCTCTTACACATATGCATGTGCACCCATGAGAACTCTGGTTAGCTTTATTTTTAAACCCCCCTACGTAGACATGAAATTGAAATCTATATGGATTTTATACTGAACGCAGATAAATTCAATCAATAGCAACTAGATAATATCATGTAGGCAAAGGGGATCATAACGTTCAGATGAATTAATTAGTATGTCAGGCAAGTAGAAAAAATTTACTAGATTTTCACTCCGTATTTGGTATTAAATGCATGTTCAAGGTGTCTTTAAATAGGACTATTGTCAGTAGTATTTGGAACATCTAACTTTTTTAAATAAAAAATGAAATACCTTTATTTCTTTTGCGTAAGTTTAATAGCATATGTAAATCTTACTATTTTGCAATACCAAATTCAAAACTGTTGAAACACTTACTCTTTGCAAAATATTAAACACTGAGTATTTTCTACTGTTTGAGGACGGAGTCCAAAAACACGAAACCATTTTCAAATACTTACACCTCATATCAAGAGAAACAAACGAAGATATTCGAAATATTTCTTCAAAAAGAAAAATCTGTATTTAATATGCAACTTACAGCAATAATTTTTAAAAATGGAATTGAACGCTGAAATTTTAAAAACTGACATAATACACCCTCTAAATAAAGTAGTATTCGAGTGAAGCGATAAATATCCTACTTTGCTTTCGTATATTCAAAATTATTTATCATAGAATGTGAATTAGGCTAAGTATAAATATGACTTTCCATATTTCTATCAATTTGTGCGTTTTTAAAAAACTCGATTATTATTCGCAAATCTAATATAGGAAATTTATCTCTTACTCGAATACTTTTGTGGAGGGTGTACATATTGAAAAAAACTAAGAAATTTTTTAATGTTTCAAAGACATATTTGCTATGTTTTAGCATGCATAAATGATGCATTACAATTTTTAAAGTTTTTCACATAATTAATATATTTCTATTTAAAGATAATCACACATTAATTCTTATGAAGTATAGACTTACAAAAAGTTATTAAGGATAGAAGTAATTCTGCTGTCTTTACTCCTCTTCAACTTTTATTGCGGTTTAATAACGGGGACTACTTTGATATCTTAAAGTTCATCTTCAAGAGTTTCTTTTGCGAGTGAGAAATTTTTTTCTCAAGTAACTTTTATGTATATTAGTCTAATATATAGGGTATATTTTCAATAGTAAGGCAGAGAGAGAGATGCTGGGATAAAGTATGTAAATGACAGCTGCAGGGAAATGCCTAGAAAGAAAAATGTGATATTGAGGGAGTGATGGATGTCTTGTGCTCAATGCTAGATTGGTATTCATGGAAGAATCTCTGGCTTAAAAAAGTAATTTACACATAGAAAAAAAAACACGTATTAAGTGATCAATGAGATTTATCACCTCATGTGATCGTGAAAGACATTGTGTAGATAGTCTTTCACGATAAAATGAACCTCAGAAAAGTACTAGAATACGTATATGCCCTACTAATATTATGAATATGAAATTCTGAATGTTTGGATGTTTGTTACTCAATCACGTGGAAACGGCAAATGAATTTGGATAAAATTTGGAATGAAGTTAGCTTTTACTCTGTATCGACATATTGGCCACCTTTCACCATATAGCATAAATAATTCTTTTGCAGAGACACTCAAAAGAATTCTAATACATTAAGCTCTATGGCCATCTACTTAACTACTAAACCGAATCTAAAACTTTTTCACAGATAGAAAGATATACTATTCCTGAGTAACACAAGCTGAAATTCATGCATATAGCATAAATCGTTCTCTTACATGAACGCTTAAAATAATTCTAGTATAATTCTGTGTAACTACTGGACCGATTCTTCAAATCTTTTCACTAATAGAAAACTGCACTGTTCCAGATTGTTATAGGCTACTTTTCATGCATTTAGCACAAACAGTTCTTTTTCTGGGACATTCAAAATAGCTCTAATATTTTACGCTCTATGCTCGCCTCTGCAATTACGGAAGTAATTCTAAAACTTTTTTTCACTAATAGAAAGCTACACTATTCCTAACTATTATAGGCCACTATCATGCATATAGCATAAATAGTTCTTTTACAAGGACACTCAAAGAAATTCTAATACATTACGTTGTATGGACATCTTTGTAACAAATACGCATCAGTAGACTCGGTTGTGAGCAATGATGGCAATACAGTTTACTCTTGCAGGCTTCCTTAATTCCTTGGATTTGGTATGCGTGCTTTCTCATGAGCTGGAGCTAAAGGTTGGCGTCCCAGTCCAACACCTCCTAGATAGAGAAGGCCTGAGAACAGAAGCTTTTACGTCATCACTAGGTCTTCTAAGATGACGTCATCACAGCTTTATTTCCACAAAGTAAAACTATTTAAAATTTCTGGTGAATGATGCAAATTTTAGAAATATCTTAAGTTGAAGATAAAAATTAAATACCTTCCTGACAAAAAATAATTTATTATGATGTATTTCTACATCGTATTATCTCATTAGTGATAGTTAAAATTTCCTATTGATAGTAAAATTAAATTTTTTATCTTAAATCATTAAAATGTTTTTGCGGGAGTAAATTCACCACAAACTTTGAATACATTTACTTTGTGAAAAAAAATGTGTGATGACGTCATTTTAGTGGACCTAGTGATGACGTAACAGTTTCTGTTCTCAGGCATTGTGTATCTAGGAGGTGTTGCCCAGTCCTGCTGATGAGTAATTTTGATGCACAGAGATTGCGCAATAGCACCAGGCTACGAGTCACAGAACTGGGGAGGAATATCATCACAAATGTCGCTACTTTTACCGGAGCAGCTAGAGGAGAGAGCGTATGTATTCCCCAAATTCCAGTTACCAATTATAATTTACCATTTCATTTTAAGAGGACACAATTTCCCCCTCAATTTCGCATTTACTATGTCCAGTAATATGTCCGAGGGCCAAACGCTGAAAACGATAGAAATTCATTTGGGCACACCTTGCTTCTCTCATGGCCAACTTTATGTTGGCTGTTCTAGAGCAGGGGTTCAAAACATTTTACTAGTTGATCCCCCTTGAATTTTTTTTTTAATAGACCCCCTAATTTTTTAAAGCCTAAACGAAACACCATGCATGTAGTTGAAGGATAGTTCAATAATATCAAAACTGCATTTTACTAAACCACTTTCAATTTTACAGAATTATATGTAATTGTAAGAAATACAGTGTTCCTGCTGAAGTCCGTTGTCTTCCGAATAATTAATGAATGGTAAGAGATATAGTCATAAAAGTGGGGTGTAAATAGTAGTAACGTTGCCATGCACTACGAGGAAAAAAACGCTTACAGCGCCATTTTTTGGCTAAATTTACCGATTTATGAATAAAAGACATCTCGGTCACATTAATGTTAAAAATTGAAAGCTATAAATTCAAGTATTTCTAAAACAGCATCCTATTTTATGATCGATTTCTCTTTAGTGTAGATTTGTTTCATATAAAGTTACAGCGCTACTGTTTAATTTTAGATTATAGTTAAAAATGCGCATTATAGAGTTATTATTTTAATTTTTTAGCAATTCTAAGAATATCTTAAATGTAAGGAAGAAGGGAATGGCGCGTTCCGGGCATTTACGGAAACTGTTGATACCACTGCAAGTAACTTTAAAAAAACATTTTTGGAAAAATTAGTAAAAAAATTTAAATTTAATTAGGACATGTATTCATAATGTTTTATTCATGCTTTTACATTAATGAAATCATGAAAAAAATGGGTGACATTTCAAGAATGTTTTTATTCAACAATAAACAATCCATACTTCGTGTACACACTTTTAAATCAAATTTATATATAACATTAAATATAAGCAATTTTACAAAAATGAAATGTCATGCTCTATGAAATGTTTAATACTTTTTTAATTTCAAAGATATTATATTATGAATATTATTTTATATACTCTTTACTACAGGTATTTTCAAAAAGCAATGCAAGAAAATAGATATTGGGGAGAAAATACGTAAATGGCAGTCACGAGAAAATGCAAGGGAAGAGAAAGATATACAGGCGGAATGATTGATATCTTGGCGCTCAATACTGGATTCGATATTCATGAAAGGATATGTGACTCGAATAACGGAATTACGCTTGAAAAAAGGGATGTTAAGGGATCAGTGGAATGTATTTTTTCGTGAGATCGCAAAAGAGATTGTGTAAAGAGAACGATAACATCAACGTGAGAAAACGATATGCGTTACAATGCTTCTAATGCAAATATTTGAAGGAATGTGCATATTTTAAGTCATCTTAGTAATTGCGCCTGTGATATTTAATATTTAATATTTGTATAATGTAATCTTATGAAAGATTTAATTTACTGCTGACTCATGCATATAATTAAGAAAATATATATATATATATTTATATATATATATATATATATAAAATAGTGATGATTTGAATAGAGATTTATTCTCGATTTTAACGGTTTATTACCTATATATTTGCTAACTGATTTCATAATGAAATTGGCTTTAATTTACCTTTTGATTTATTAATTTTTAGTTTTAAAGTTTACTTTAATCTCACTAATTACAGAAGGTGAAGGTTTGATAATATAAAACGATTTAAGCTTCTTTGCCTGTCCAATTGCCAAAACAGTATTTAGATAGATGTAATAGATCCGCCAAAGTTTCGCCAAAAATTTTGTGTTTTGCTTCCCCTTTTCTTCTAATTATATGACATTTTTGCTTATTTTACGTTCCTATTTCTTGATCCCTCTTTTTGGCTTAGTCTTTTATATATATTAATATATTTCATGAATTCAATGTTAACATTATACTGTTTTGTAAAGATTTTTAAAACTGTAGAATTTTTTAAATAAAGAGAAGCAATGAAACTTTGTTATTCGATACACACACACACAAACACACACACACACACACATATATATATATATATATATATATATATATATATTAGGGTGCTTCAAAATTTTTTTTTAACTTCTTTGTTCTCACCCTGCATTTTTTTACACTATTCATAAATATCATGAATGCAAAACTTCAATTAAATCGAATAACATTTAGAGGTCGCGCGAAACAATCGAATTCTGCTGAAAACTGGCAAAATCGACAGACGAAGAATAGGGTGTATAATACAATTGCCCTAAATAATGCTACATTCAAAAGTGCATAATTTCAAATGTTTAACGATTTTACAAGGTAAACAACATCAGATGAGTTAAAGAAATTAGGTTTTCCCGCTTGCCCTGGCTTTCTTTGCAATCGGGTATCGTGGGCGTAATCTTACTCACAGCGAAGCGGCTGTTCCTCTCCCCCCCTTACCTTAAGATTTTATATTCAGTCACTCGTCCATAAGACAGCAAAGGTAAACTATCCGCTTGGAACTAGACATTAACGTAGAAAAATCTTTCAATCTGTGGTTGTAATACCCCTATGATGCACTGGGACGGAAAACTAATGCAAAATATGCCTGGAAAAGCAAAAGAGGATCGCCTAACAGTGGTAGTATCAGGACCAAACATTGATAATCAGCTACTGGGTGATCGTAAATTACAGTCGGGGATAAGCATTGCTATATGACAAATACTGCTGTTAGATAAAAAGACACTTACTGAGCTCGTACGGGGTATTCGCGTCAATATGACAACCAGTAATACTGGTATTAAAAATTAAAGCATGATGGATATGGGAACAAAAGCTAGAATTTTTATTTTCGTATTTTGCTTGCCGCAACACATTCTGGAAATTGTGATCTCTGCCGTATGCACTCAATGCAAGGGACCATGTATGTCTAGTTGACTTACTTTACTGCTTTTTAAGCATTAATTTTGAGCCTGGAGTGAGAACCGCTGAGATTTCAGCCATTCAGATCGATATGCAATCGATGATGGAATTTTTGCAAAGCGAACTTGTCATGAAGGATAGAATTACAGGGAGTTAATGGAGCTTGTTATAATTTTTCTATCTGGAACACCTTCTCGTTATGTACGCGTTCGTGCTACAGGAGCTATCCATCATACCAGATGGATGTCAAACATTCTTTATAGCTTGAAGTTGTGGATGCTTCGCAACCAGTTAAAATTCTGCGGAAAGAGAAAGAAAGCGTATTCATGACATCTGCATCTTTATTGTAAAACAATATCTGGGACCTTGGTTTACAGCATCCCTTTTTCTGCAAGCACCGATAAATGATTTGACCTTTCTTCGGCCCTCTTGTAGCATACAAAAACGAAAATACCAAACTATCAGCTGTGGCTGTTGACAAACTGTTATGACTTCTTTGGTATCTCAGCGAGCCACTCGTAGCACTATCTTCCTTTGATTCGGATGTTCAAGTGGAAAATAAAAGCAAAAAATGGCTTTGCCATCCTTTGAACTTCTTCATAAACTAGATGGTGAGGATGAACCACTGAAGCGAGCAAGACTGACAAAACAGAAATTGACGAGTTGACTAAGAATTATCCAGTTTTGTGACGCAGGCATGCTTTTTAGCCTACTATGCATCGAAAAGGAGTTCCCTGTAAATTAATCTTGAGCATCGGGAACTTCAAGATAGCTACCAGCAAGACTTCGAAATGGCAAAGTAATTGAGAGTTGTGAACGGCTATTCGGAGCGCCGCGAAGCTCTTATCGAATCATTTGCTAAGACTATCACTAAGAAAGTAGATCAGAAACAATGTCTTTTTCAAGTGGTTCAGAAGCATCATAAAACGTGCCGAGGTCACAAAAAAGTGCTCTTAAAAATTAACTTCAGCCCTAATTAGTGAGTTGTTATATATTTTGTGTATTTCATTTGTTTCCTAACTTTTTATATTATTGAATTTTTAATTTTTTTATACATATAGATAATATAAAGTGACTTTATTAATAATTACGTATCCTTGTGCATTTCGTTTATATTACGAAATCTAAATACGGTTGAGTGAACTCTACATATAAGTATACATTTTTTTTTTTTTTTTTTTTTTTTTTTTAACACAAACTGTCATTGTACATAGTGGCACGAAATAAAAAGGTGAGATAAAAAAAAATAGAAAGTTTATTTTTCTCCATAGATTTCTGAAGCATCCTAATATGTACATTATATTCTACTCAAAGTTCTAAAGAATGTCTTCCGCTTCCAGAAACATAAATCAAGCAGATTATAATTCTGCATACATTTTCGATTTATTGTATTGCTGACAGTAGATGTTTTGTTTAGTTTTCTTTCATAATGACTTAATCTAAAGTGCACTAAAGAAACACATTGGATACGCTATGCAACATTATTTGTCTTACGCGAATATGATACTACGTACGTTATCTGCAAGGGACATACATGAGATGACAGTAAGAAGTACCAGCAGATTCTCTGGATACCTTATTATTCTGTACAGTGAAGTACAGTTATAATTGCCATTACAGTACAATGCAATACTATTTATTATTGTACAGAGTACAGTATTATTATTAAAGAGCTTCTCCCTATTATTATTGCTGCATACTGTGCATACAGTTCTGTACTTTATGCTCCTGTCTCCTACTGATAATATTTTTGGGGCATTTACAAAATTGTACAGTACTGTGCAGTATGATATTCAATAACGCAGCTTTTTTTTAGTACATTGTTTATTCATTACTTTATGAGCGAAATGGAAATAATATAACCCTGTTTCAATACTCAACCGTATGTGTAATAAACTTAAAGAAACTAAAATATTTTATATGTTTAAACATTTTAAATAGTAAATCAGTAATTCCATATCAGATTAACATACAACATGCATGTGTTGATGAACGCATTCAGAAGAATTCATTATTCAAGACAAATGTATCAGTTTTGTCTTTAGCTGTTATTAATTAAGCGAGTTACTCAAGCTAATTGAAGCTACTTAGCTTTTAGAAATGATTAAACAGGATTCAAGGGTTTCAAGAGAGAAATAGCTGAAAGTTAACAGTAGAAATGTGTTCTCCTGACAAGCATTGATTTTTGCGCAACTCCTCGCTTCAATCGGCAGAACTGTACTGAAAATGAGAAAATTCTAAATTGCTAACCATGCAGAAAAAAGTGACACATGACATTAGCGTGTTCGCAATTTTACCAGGAATCAAACCGTAAGCGACAATGCAGTTTTAAACTCAGCCATTCGCATGAGTGATTTTAATACATATGTGTGAAACTAAGTTTTAAATGGGCAGTAATTTTTGGGAAATTTGGTATAAACAGAACACATGAGGAATGTTGCTCTTTTTATCTCGTAGCATTAAAAATATTAGTAATTTTTATCTGTTGTACATTAATGTCTTAATTTGTAAACAAAATATATATGAATATATGACTACATAATAATTTCATTAATAAATATGTTATACTTAAAAAAAAATAAAAGTTATCTTAACTTTTTATTTTAACCAGGAACGACATTTCGGATGGAATATTTGATGATTTGCAAATGCAGGTATTTTCTGAAACATTTTTTTAAACGCGCAAAATGCTTAGTTACGGAAATGTTCAACGAAAGAAGAACTAGGTCAACATGTTTACTCGAAATTTCTAAATATTTTTTTACCTCACAACACGTTATTGTTGCGGAAAAAAAGATGAAAAGAAACACCTAAATCCTCACACTGATTTCCTCAAAATAGTTATTTTTATCAAGATTTCTTTTTAATTAAAAAAAAAAAATGTTAAAATGCCTCGAGAAATTCGGTTTAAAAATAAAATAATCTCTCTTAACATCTGCAAATAAGTAGTACTTAAAAGGAATATTCGTGAACAGGTTTAATTTGAGAAATTCTATACCATTCTATATTTTCATATCTCTGTAATTAAATATAAATTGTTATTTCATGGTTATTATAATTATTATAAAAGGTGACAAAGATTAAGCTATACGAAAAAGAAAAAAAAAGAAAGGAAAAGGAAGGAAAAGAAGAAAATATTGTCAACATTTGTAGACACTAAACATTTCTTAATGCTAATATTTCTTTTATTATCACACATTTTTGACACGAGTACGATTAATTATATTGAGAGTGTAATTCAAATTCACTGGTGGCAACGCATAAGCGATGGTATTTAAAAATGAGAAAATTATGAGAAAAAGAAAAGTACGTAGTGTGTTGTATAAAAATTCAAGTTACGGTATATGTATGAATTAGTTCAAGTTAACGCTGTACGTTATTTTAGAAATAAATGTTTTGTTTTGTCTTTAATATGTTTACGTTAGTGTGTTGAGCTAACAATTCAGAAGTGGGATAAACTAATCCAGATTTTACGATAAGATAAGTACGAGAAGATAAGTTACGATAAGAAAATATTATAAGTTCTATTTTTTTTCAAGTGTACGTTTAAATACGAATTCGTTTTTGAATTAATTAAGAAATTAAACATTCTCTGTTTGGAAAAGCAAAGAAGTGTGACTTAAAAGTATTAGTCGAAGAGTTAGGTGAACAAGTTAATGGCGATCTCAAAATGAGTGATCTGAAAAAAATGATTTTGGCAAGTAAAGAGTATGACGAAAACTGCGCCTACGAGGAATGGTTAGCTACGATAATTAATTAGCGAAAAGATAGAGAAGAACTGGCTGAAAGAAAGCGCCAAGAAGAAATGACAAAAGAATTACGGTGAGAGGAAATGGAAATGGAAGAACGTAAACGTAAGGATGAGATGGAATTTGAACTCCAAAAATTACGTATCGAAATGGAATATAGAGCTGCAATTCCTGTCGCCAATCAAAATGGTACTAGTGTACAAGTGAAACCAAAATTGGAACTCCACCACTTGATGCAAAAATTTAATCCAGATGAAAGTGATATAGGCTTGTATTTAACAATGTTTGAACGCTTAGCCAAACAAGCAGATGCGCTTGAAAATACGTGGGTGAGTCATCTACTAGGATTGCTACCATATGATGTTGCCCAATTAATCGCCAGAGAATCAGATGAAATAGCAAGTGATTATAAAGAAGTTAAAAAGATATTGCTGCAACGATACAAGTTAACGCCAGAAAAGTTTCGTCAAAAATGTTTCACACATAGCAAGAATAGTGGATGCACGTGGAAAAACTTTGCATATGAGTTAAAAAGTTACTTTAATGAATGGATAAGCGGTGTTAAAGTTGATACCTTTGAGAAATTAAGAGATTTAATTATTGCAGATCAGATAAAACGCAAGGTAACACAAGAAATTAGAGATCATTTTATTGATGACTGGCCGAAATTAATATCGCCCGATTATTTAGTCGAAAAACTGGACGATTATGAAACTGTGAGATCAACTTTCAAGAACAAGCAACCACGTAAAGAAGGGCATTTCGAGAAAAAGAGTCATTTCAAAGATGATTATGTTGTTTCGACCAACGAAAAGAAAAGTTTATACAGTGCAACTCATAATGAGAAAGGAGAGCCAAAATGCTTTAACTGCAGTTTTTACGGACATATTTCTAAGGACTGCCCACAACCGAAAGTCGTCATAGTCTGTCGTAGATGTGGAAAAACTGGACATAAAGCAAAGAGCTGTACGGCTAAGACTGAAAATAATAATTCAAACGAAAAAAGCTTGTCCGTTACTCAAGTTGGAGGACGTCCAGATCAGTGTGCAAAATATTTAAAGGAAGCAAAAATAAATGGCTGTAGAAAAGTTGAGGCTCTTGTAGATACAGGGAGTTCTTGTTGTCTGTTAAGGATTTCAGTCGCTCAAAAACTCGGATTGAGACCCAAACCTACTGTTAATGAACTATATGGTTTTGGAAACCAAATCACTCCTGTAGTAACTGCCATGGGAAAGATTGAAGCCGATATTGAAGTTGATAACGTAAAAGGTCAAAATATAAATATATACATTGTTCCTGATGACGCACACCAGTTGATCTTTTAATTGGACGGTCATGGCTTGATCTTTCATACATCGCCTATGCTAGAATTGGAAATACATTTCATATCGCGTATCATGAAGATGAGCCTTTTAGAAATTTATTAATTGATGAAAAAGTAAATCGCATTTCTCTCAGAACTCTTGAAACAACTACATTAGAGAAAAATACAATCAATCCTGTCAGTTCTCAGACCGATTTTATTGACAATGGACTAATTTTATTGGAAAACTCTGAAGTCGGTTATCTACTGGAAGTTAAAGATGGAAAAACGTATATACCTGTGATGAATACGGGAGATGAAAATGTCATACTTCTTAAGGACCAGTGTGTTGGTAGAGCAAGCATGGTCGAGGATTTAAATGCTGAAGGTAGCGAAGAAGTTTCAAACGATCCACCTAATTTACGAGATATAAAAGAAAAGACCCCCATAACTTTGAATGAAATCAAGATTGACCAAACTATTGAAAGTGAGAAGAAGCAAGAACTGCTTAATTTGTTGAATGACTGTAGAGTCTGTTTCGCACTGAATATTTCTGAGCTTGGATGCACAACAATAACAGAGATGGATATTAAGGAAATTCACGGATCAAAACCCATATGTATGAAGCCATATAAAACGAACGCCTCTCAAAGAGCTGCTATAAAAGAAATTGTGAAAGAGTGGAAGGAAAATGGAATTGTGTCGTCCGTATGCAAGCTAGAGATGAGTTCGGGCTCCTTTTTTGAAGCCCGATCCCGCCCGAGCCCGAAGACTTTTAATCCGAGCCCGAGCAATATTATTAAAGTTGGAGCCCGAGCCCGAAATTTCAGCTAAAGACAAATAATATTAACTAATTCATTAATTGGATACAATAAATTTTGGAGCTTCACACACCTTCTAGTCCCCCGTGCCGCTATTTTTTTAAATAAGTACGTCTATTTATCCCATGAATCACTTTTTAAAATCTGTTTCAAGGAGTATGTTCAACAAAGGAGAAATTTTTCACGAGCCCGAGCCCGTCTCATCTCTAATGCAAGCCCTGTCATATTGGTAAAGAAGAAGACTGGTGAAAACAGATTGGTTGTTGATTATAGACGCCTTAATAATCAGACTGTAAAAGATAAATTCCCTTTACCTAAGATAGACGATTTGTTGGAGCAGTTACATGAATGCAGCTATTTTACTACACTGGACTTGGCACATGGATACTTACAAATACCTTTAACCGAAAAAGCAAAACTGAAAACAGCTTTTATAACACCAGATGAAACAGGACAGTTTGGAAGAATGATTTTTGGGTTAACAAATGCTCCGGCGGAATTTCAGCGTTTGATGTATCACGCATTAGGGCCATTATACAACAGGGGTGTATTATGCTATCTGGATGATATACTTATTCCAGCAAAAACTTGGAACGCTATGATCGAAAAATTAACCGACGTATTTGAAGCACTGCGTTCCGCAAATTTAACTTTGAAATTACCTAAATGTGAATTTGGAAGGAAAGAGGTAGAATACTTAGGATTTGTTATCAATGAACGCGGGATCAAGCCTGGGTTCAGGAAAGTGGAAGCTATATCGAACTTTCCTCAACCTAAAAACATACATGATGTACGAAGATTTCTTGGCTTGACATCTTTCTTTAGACGATTTATTCCGAATTATGCTACGAAGGCGAGGTTTCTGACTCAACTTACCAAGAAGAATGCACCTTTTAAATGGGAAAAAGGGCAGGAAGAATCATTCGACACTTTAAGACGTGAATTGACAAATCAACCAAGCTTAGCCCTCTATAATCCTGCGGCAGAAACGGAAGTTCACTGTGATGCATGTACGGACGGAATAGCTGGCATGTTGTTTCAACGTGGAAACGATAACAATTTGCATCTGGTGTACTGCGTGAGTAAAAAGACCACAGAAACTGAGAATAAATACCATTCGAGTAAGCTTGAATTAATGGCAATTGTATGGACACTTGAACGACTAAGACAGTTTTTGTTGGGTATCAGTTTTACAGTAGTAACTGACTGTCAGGTCTTAGTTTATATGAATGCAAAAAAAATCAAGTAACCCTCAAATTGCTCGTTGGAGTCTCCTCATTCAAGAATTCAATTTTGAAATTCGCCACAGGCCAGGTGTCAAAATGTCTCACATCGATGCTATCAGCAGAGCTCCAGTTTTGAATCCTACGGATACACTAGACTCCCTGATAGAAAACAAGCTTGAAGTACGCCTAACGTTGAGTATAGAAGACCAAGTTCTTATGATGCAGCAAGCAGATGAAACCTTAAAAGAATTAATAGAAATTCTAAAAAAAGATAAGGATGAAAGAAGTCCAGAAGAAAATAATAAAGTCGATCATTATATTCTCAATGGAAATAGACTTTTTCGGGTAATCAAGGAAGATGGAAAGGAAAAACTCTTGTACGTTTTACCGAAAAGTATGAGGAAGAGTACGGTTGTAAAATTTCATGACCTCATGGGACATTTTGCAGTAGACAAAACGGTATCGAAGATCAAGGAACTATATTGGTTTCCATCAATGAAAAGATACGTTCGTCGACATATATCAATGTGCTTCGAATGCTTAGTCAATAAGGCACCAAGTGGTAAGAGACAAGGTCTTCTCCATCCTATTCCAACTGGCCGCAGACCTTTCGCTATTATACACTTAGACCACCTTGGTCCATTTGTAACAAGTAGTAAGAGAAACAAGGAATTACTTGTAATTATTGTAGGGATGGACGCGAGACGAAAAATTGGCGTCTCGCGTCTCGCAAAACAGCCGAAAAGCTTGTCTCGTCTCGCAAAAATCCCTATATCATAATGTTAAAAATGTTTGTCTCGTCTCGCAAAAAAAGCTGTAAATCGCTGTCTCGTCTCGCAAAAAGTCGTCTCGCGTCCATACCTAGTTGTTCCATTGACACGTAGCAGTATGTTTGCAAACCTGAAAAGCTTGTCCCAAGCATACACGGAAATTATTGATAACATGACGAGATTCGTACGCCTTTATCCTGTCAGAGACACTTCGACCAAGAATGTTCTAAAATCATTAAAGGACTTCATTCAAGATTTTGGATTACCGGATCGTTTAATTTCAGATCGAGGATCATGTTTCACCTCACACAAATTTCGAAAGTTCTGCGATGAAAATGGTATTATGCACACCTTAAATTCTACATCACATCCACAAGGGAATGGAATGTGTGAGAGAGTGAATAGAACGATTTTATCTACGATCATACCTTCTATCGAAAAGATCAATCAAAAGGATTGGGACAGCAAAATTAAGGATGTAGAAAGAAACTTGAACAATACGGTGAATAACACTCTTGGAAAAACCCCTTTTGAAATACTTCACGGATATGTACCACGATTTAAAAAAGGAATATTGAGAATATTAGCTGATGAAAATGCTCAAGTTTGGAACGACCCAGAAAAACTACAATCCAAAGCTAAAGAAAAAATTAAGATGGAACAACAGAAAATGAAAGCACATTTTGATAAAAAGAAGCCTGGCACATTATTATTTGATAAAGGAGAAATAGTTGTGGTAAGAAGAAATCCAAAAGCAACCGGTGAGCCAACAAAAACTCAACAAAAGTACCGAGGACCAATGGTTGTGACAGAAGTACTACCTGGTGACACATATAGAATATCGCAGTTAGAAGGAAGCGACAGTCATCTATATGCAACAACAGCTCATATTAGCCAGCAAAAAGCCTGGAGGAGCTGGAATGACGATTGCAGTAGCTCGAGTGCAGATTCAGATGAGGAATCTGAAAGTCAGAGGCCTAAACGAACTGTCCGAAAACCGTTGCGTTACGGCAATGAGAGTTCAACTGAGGATAGTTGAAATTCCAGGATGGCCGAATGTAGACACTAAACATTTCTTAATGCTAATATTTCTTTTATTATCACATATTCTTGACACGAGCACGATTAATTATATTGAGGGTGTAATACAAATTCACTGGTGGCAACGTATAAGCGATGGTATTTAAAAATAAGAAAATTATTAGAAAAAGAAAAGTACGTAGTGTGTTGTATAAAATTCAAGTTACGGTATATGTATGAATTAGTTCAAGTTAACGTTGGACGTTATGTTAGAAATAAATGTTTTGTTTTGTCTTTAATACATTTACGTTAGTGTGTTGAGCTAATAGGAACCTTAAAAAATGAAATCACAATTTCATTCATCTCATTAAGATATTTAAATTGTAATACTTCTATATTGTTTTTAAAATTTTAGATAAATTTATCTTGGCCCGCCAAACTTTTTTTTTTTTCGATTTTTGGCCCGCGACCGAAAAAGTTTGCCCATCCCTGGGTTAATATGTGTACTAATTTCAGTTTTATTTCGATTATTCCTTCAAGGTACGGACAGGGAAATACTTATTTTAGAACTACCCGGTACATTACGAAAGCTGCTTGATGTCACGCAGAACGAGGACCTGTCGCAGGGAGGCTAGTCTTATGAAATTAATTCCGACCAGTACGACACCCATATTCAAATTTAAACGACCGCAAAGGGTTAAAAACACCAAACACTCACTTGTACTGGCCTGTCGCAAATGCTGAACACCGTCAACCTCACCCTCTTGCGTCCGTCGTTAATTTGTATGTCTTTTTTGTTTTTGTTCGGATAAACACATCCTGGTGGACTGCGCTTGAACTTTAAATCTTCATCGGTTACATCTTCTTCCTGAAAAGAAGTAATTTAACTGAACATAGCTCCACAGTATAACACGAGTCCAATAATTTGGTCAACACTGTACTAAGCATAAAGAACAGCATGGTATGCGGCTGCCAGTTTTTTTAATATACCTTTAGGAAGATGCTTTTGTCTGGTATAGGTAAAAAGCTTCCATATAGAGCAAGTTCCAAATTTCCCTGTTCTCTGCAGATTGGTCTCGTGACAGTCACCTGCGCAGAACAATGTAATTGAATGAGTAATGAAATGACCAGGCTTTTTATTTAACCATAATGTGAATAACCAGTGGTGTAATCGAAGGGGGGTCGGGGAGGACGCCATTTTCCAACTTTTTATTCTCAGGGGGCAATATCCAGGGGAGGGGCTAGGGGGCTTCAGCCTCCCCCAAAAGAGATTGCTAAAGTGTAACATTCTGCTTTATTATACAGTTTAAATAGCTAAAATGATCGTATTTTATAACTTCCCTACTATCTTTTTTGCTTGGCCAACCACCGGCTACGCAGCCAGCCGATGACGGCCCGAGCAAAATTGCTTGTAGGGAACCCCTCCCAAAAGCATGCACATGGATTTAGACTAAATTTTGATTTATAGTACATTTTAATTGGGCGAAACAAGCTTTTTTAAAAATTTAGCCCTTCCCCAAATAAAATTCTGGATCCACCAGTGTCAGGGGGGGGGGGACGCTCATTTTCTAGATTTTTTAAAAACTCTTCAAAGAACTTAATATTTTCATTTCGTTTGTTAGAACAAGTACATCGTCATAAAAAAATCAAAAGGGAGCTTTTGGATTGCTTGAATCAATCATTTACAGTCCCATTTGTGAACACTTTAGTTGTGACATAACCTTAAAAATACACTCATGTCCATAAATTAAGGATAATGAAGTTCAGGCAAAGAAAGAGAAAGAAGCAAAACAAATTTGACTTATTTGTAAAGTCTATTTATTAAACGAAAAGTAAAGAGCAAAAAAGATGCTATATGTTTAACATAATTAATAAAAATTGCAAGTTTTACTCCCTTGACCAAATTTCAAAAAAGAACCTATTTACAAAAAACAGTATAACATGGTTAGTAGGATGGTTAATATGGAGTATGTCTCCCGGACGATGCAATACAGGCCTGACAACGCCTAGGCATGCTGAGTATCAAATGATCAATCTGATCTCGGGGAATATTACACCACTCATCAAGCAATGCACTCCGAAGTTCCGGTAGACAGGTGGGAGGGGGTTGACGGGCTGTAATTCGTCGGCCAAGCATATCCCACACATGCTCTATTGGATTCAAGTCCGGTGAGCAGTGCCGGATTAAGACAGCGCGGGGCCCGTAGCAAATGTTACCAAGGGGCCCCCTGCTCAGTGACGCACCTATATATATATATATATATATATATATATATATATATATTTAGGGGGAGGAGTTCACCCTCACATTAAAGTAATAGAGCTAAATTAAGTGAGAAAATAAATAGTGCTAATTATATTACAATTTATGTTTAGTGCTAATTAATGGTATTACTAATGCTAATTAGATGTAAACAAAACTAAAAGGTCCCACGTGTTATATTTGCGAGAGGTTTATCCCAGCCCTTCCTCCACCTTGGGTAAGCTAATCTGTAGGTTTTGTGCGATAATAAAATAAAACACAACTTTTACGAATTTTCTTGATTCAAAATGAAAAAATTTGAGTTAAAATAGTGTGCGGAAAAAATGCCGCAAGACATAGACAATGAGTAAATAGATAGTGAGACTGGCGATATTTAAAGTTATTTATTCGTACAACTCAGGTTTTTTTTTATGAATGTTAATGTTCATGGATATATATTTGGAATTTCTAACACTTCCCACCTTTCCCATATGCAAACATATAACTAGACAAGTTTACACACATAAAATAATAATTGTTTCTGTAAAATTTTTAGAACCTTCGAAATCAATATGTATTTTAAACTGTGTCTTTAAACACTATTTTTCCCCCTATAAAAATACATGCTTGTAAAATTATTTCATTATATATCTGGACGGTCTTTACTAATTATAGGTTACATATTTTTAACTTCTCTTAATTTATTTAATGGGTTAATTCATAAGAAATCGAACTGAGGATAGATAGATCTAGAACAATAATACCTCCACCATTCAAAATATACTGCATACACGGAAGGCATTTAAACTGTACATGCTTGTACAGGGGGACTGTTACTTCCACATACCGCTTGGGACACTTCTAAAGGTAATTTCGTTAGTGTTCTACAAGCATATGTACATTACTTTTCAACTTATCCTCGTTAAAATGATATAAAATATTTTCCTCCAAAAAATCTTTATAAGAGGAATAGAATAATCTATTGGGTTGGCAACAAAGTAATTGCGTTTTCTTGTATAAAATTCAAGCAAATAAGTTTTCAACAAGTTTTTAATTACAGGTAAACTGTGCCTGAACATACGATTCATATTTGTTACATTTTAAAGTAAGAATTTCACTGGCAGTATTTTTTTTCGTCCATAAAAGATGGCCACCCTCCCCCTTTTTTCGCTTCTATCCTCCTTAGAGGACACTATCAAAAATGCCCTGAAATTAATTTTTAGGTATTCGTAACTGCTGCATTTTACAGAAAGAATTTCACGGCTATCTCTATTTTTATTTGAGATCACGCGGGATATGTGAAAAGAACTTTTTGGCCCCTTACCCCCCCTCTAAGACTACGAATTTTGCAAAATGCTCTCTGATCTAGCACCTACGTTGAAGAACTCACGTACGTGCCCAAATTTCGCATAATTAACTTCAGTAGTTTTGGCCAGGCGAAATATTGACATACGGAAAAACGCAATTACTTTGTTGCCAACCCAATATATAATAAATAATAAAAAATTCGGATAAAACATTTATTATCGTATTACGTTCAAATGTTTTTGCAAGACATAATAATCTTAAATGTAACAAGTAATTTGTGAGTTTCTTTGTGGGTCAAGAGTATCCGAAAATTCTTTTTGTTTTCAGTTTGCCTGAGGTTATGGCTTCTCGGATACCCCGACCGTGCGAAGATCTCTCGGTTCTAATTATTTTATTTGAACGAACGTACTGGCATTCGCGCTCTTGACCTGTGGTTTCGACCGGCCAAAAATCAATTCTTTTATATTTAACGTGGTAATTTCCGAGATTAATAAGATAATTTATCGTAATAGTGGATTCCCCAACTATAAAAAAATGACTTACATTCTATATATTATTATTGTTTCAAAAAGTAATTCGCCTTTGTTTAAATACTGTAAAATGTAAAATAAATAATTAAGTAAAAACAAAGCAAGCCAACTACCAAAAGCCTTCTAAGATGGTTTACATCCTAGTACACCTTCGAATTTCGCCAAAGCCACCCGCCTTTACTGCAAAATAAAAGAACTTTGGGGCTGCCCAATATCCGTTTAAAATACCATCCCCATATTTACTGCAAAACAAAATAACTTTATGTCCAATATTTAAATAAAAATTATTGTTTCGTGGGGGATTATTATTGATTATGGGGCGCGTTTTTCCTACAATCTTAATCCTATGGATCTAAGCTCTCGGGGAAATGCAGAAGATAAAACTCGCGTTCCAGAGAACATCTTCAGAAATAGCCAAAAATATTTCCGTTCTATTGAGTCATTTTGAAAAGTTTGATTACAACTTCATTAAAAAATTCTTTCGACTTGTTACTGAAAAGTCCCTGAAGTGATCGGGACAGATAGACTACAGACTAATGAATAATCCGGCCCACTGACGGATTAACACAATTTTGTAGGTGGAGGCTTGGATGGAAGATTCATATATATATATATATATATATATATATATATAAATTTTATGGAAGTAAGTTGGGATTGTTTACATTAATTTCATTTTTCTCGGGAGGGGCGGTCACCTCCTCCGACCCCCTCCCTTTAATCCGCCCTTGATCAGACCCTGAGTCTGTTTTTTTGTTTCGGCACTTAGTTTTCTTTCTATATTTTGTTTATTTCTGGATTCAGTCTTCAAATAAAGACAAAAATTTAACATTATTGGTAAGGAATCTATTTTCTAAAGGCTATAGGTGGGTGGTGCAAAGATCTGGATACCTCTCCTCCGTTTGTCCGAGTTTCGCTTTTAGTCAACGAAAAGATAATGATACAGCCTTTCTTTCTGTCTTTCTTTTATTTCCCCCCTTTTGGATGCTCCCTAAAATTTTGTGGGTGGAGGCTTGGATGGAAGATTCATATACATATATATATATAAATTTTATGGAAGTAAGTTGGGATTGTTTACAATAATTTCATTTTTCTCGGGAGGGGCGGTCAACTCCTCCGACCCCCTCCCTTTAATCCGCCTTTGATCAGACCCTGAGTCTGTTTTTTTGTTTCGGCACTTAGTTTTCTTTCTATATTTTGTTTATTTCTGGATTCAGTCTTCAAATAAAGACAAAAATTTAACATTATTGGTAAGGAATCCATTTTCTAAAGGCCATAGGTGGGTGGTGCAAAGATCTGGATACCTCTCCTCCGTTTGTCCGAGTTTCGCTTTTAGTCAACGAAAAGATAATGATACAGCCTTTCTTTCTGTCTTTCTTTTATTTCCCCCCTTTTGGATGCTCCCTAAAATTTTTTTCTGAGAACCGTGTTTTTGTTCCACAGTATTGTTGGATATACTCTTGTGTGTGTCCTTATTGCTGACTTTAGAATACTCATTCAGTTTCGTCTAGGTAATGAGTTGACTAAATAATGCAGGCATGCAACAGCCACATTAAATATATTAATGACTATGTCATTTTATCGCTCACCCCCTTTTGAAAATGTGACATAAAAATGAGACACCAAAATGCGTTACGAAAACGCGACATAAAAGTAAGAATAAATGTCCGCGGAAAACGTTAGTATGTGTTACGTAAACCACCGATTTCTATAAGCTCCGTAAGGTTGCATTTATTTGATAAAATGATTGTTTAAAAATTTCATCCGTTTATTTAAATACTATTAGTTCACAACAGCTTTAATCTATTGTTACAATATTTCGTAAGCTGTATATTTTAGATATATTTAAATACTATTAGTTCACAACAGCTTTAATCTATTGTTACAATATTTACTAGCTGTAGAATGTGCATCACATGTATTTTTCTATAAATAGGTTACAATCCTAAAAATTTCAACATGGGGTTACCAGGTGAAATACACGATAGATAAGAGATAAAATGACATAGTCCATTAATATCGTTTTAATATGGCAATCATTAAACTAAAAAAATTAGGGGGGTTCAGGGGGGTCTCCCATTGATGAGGCTCGAACAGCCGAGTTATACATATATTCTTTCAATGAGTTGTCTACAACTGATTTACAGTTCCACTATATAGATCTTCAGAAATTGTCTTATCCAAAAAATAAATAAATAAATAAAAATGACAAGAAAGAAAGAAAGAACGAAAGAAAAAAAGATTTACAAGATTTATCTGTTGCCTTAAAAAATCAAGAAAGATAAATCATGCCAAGCTCCTAGATTATAAAACACTTTCCAATACAAAATATTTTTGCGCCAAATCTGCTATGTATTTTAGTTAAAACTGGCGAGATTTCGTAGATAAAAAAATGTTGTATTATCACTGTAAATGCAATTTTATGAGACCCTGTAAAAGACCATTAATTTTTTTTAGCGTTTAACTGAAGAATATAAAAATTTTATACTCATTGTGCTAGAAATGTATTAGTGTCTCTCAAATGCCACAGACTGCAATGGGAATTCTTTTGAGTGCTCCTGTAGAACTATTAATAATACGGACGTTAGTCTCAATGGAGAGCATCATTTTGAGAGCCTTAGTAATATATATGCCAACTTTGTTTTCTTTCAAAAATCGAATATCTCTAAAATATGTTTTCAAGAATGACTGCTGATTCAGTCATTCCTGTATCAACAGATAAAGGGGGAGACCCCCCCGAACCCCCCTTTTAGTTCTGTTTTTTAGACTGTGCTATACATTGGATTTTTTTCTCCTGTAAAAGAACTATAAATGCTACACACACCATTTTCAATATGGTACGTGGCACTGTACATAGAAAAAACATTAATTTCGCACAAATCAATGTATATCCACAGCAGTTAGAACACTGGATGGGTGGACATCAGAACAGACAAATAATCGAAATCATAAGGACGTTAACCCGTTTTGGGTTCTAATGCATTAACAAATTTTCGTCGGTCGGAGACCCCCTCATACTCCAAGGCAGATAGCCCTTAACAAAACACAATACAATACATCTTTTAATTCAAGTGCGAGTAACGAATTTTCAAAATTTCCGAAGAAATCGACATAGCTTAATATAATTACATTAGACATTTTTCGAGGTACTACATTATTATCCAGGCGATCCGCCAAGACGAGCAACTTTTTCGCCAAGATAAATGCCGGACACATGAAATTATTGATGGTTCGGAATACGATTGCCAACAGTTTGCCAGGAAATTTGCGGGAAAAATAGTTTGGCGTTAATGACCGCCGGGATAATACGTAAATACCTTTTTCGATTTATCGTAAAATAATAAAAATATCGCCAAGTTTGGTTCATTTTTCAAAGCATTTTTTTCGCACCCTATTTGGCAATTTATCGCAAAAGTCGCCAACATTGCCGGCTTTTGGTTCAAATTTTGAAGGAGGCACACGATCGTCGTCGGATTATTAGCTAATCATATTGTAGGATAGTATTATATGCTTAAAATAGATGCCTGTTTCTAAACTGCCATTGACCGTATTGTATAGAAATTATTTTGAGTTCTCCCTTATAGAAAAACTTTTAACTATACAGACACTATTTTCGATGCAAAGCTTCATTTTGTAATCCTTCATAACATCCAATTTTGTTTCATTTCAAAGAGCAGAATATCTCTAAAACTAAAAGTCAAAGCCTTTTGTGAAGGCAATTACAACGGGCGAGAGAAAAAATATTTTAAGGAAATTTGTCTTTCATTCAATATATTTAATTTTCATCCACCTAAAATAAGTTCATATTCAATTTTTATTACAGACCCAAATTGAATTTCATGCTCATCTGGAAACGCGCGGAATCTTTTCGCAGTCGAAAGCTTTCGTTTTGTATACATAAACATTCGAATATCCAATAGACGATTTTTTTGTGGGGGAAAAAACAATAATAAACTGTGTAATCGGGAGAAATTATTTTAAACGTATTGGAATCCCCCCAATTGTATGACGTCATTTTCACTTAAAATAGGTCATTTTGTCACGCAAATGATTCAATTTTTTGACTCTCGGAAACGAAATGGTGTTGAAAATAGCGAAAAATCGCTTAAAAATGAAGGAACGGGTGGATTTTTAGATTTTAAAATTGACAGATTGTTTTCTATATTTTTTTACAAACTTGTGAAAAATTTCAAGCGGATCGTACAAACGATGTAGAAGTTTTTAGGCTTTTTGTCCTTGACTTTATAATCTTTTTGCAGTCATAGAGGAAAAAGTTTTATCTTGAAGTCGGGGTTCAGCGCAACTACAAGGGGTCATCAAATGAAAAGGTACCAAACGTCGCAACAACCTAACCGTTATCATATTTGTCCATGCAGCTATGAGAGCACGTATCGAGACATCTAGGAATGCGATTGGAGCCTTTTGTGTGGATAGAAACATGCGGGGGCCCGCAGGAGAGAGCAGAAACTCTTGTAAAAAGCACCCTACTACGTCCAATTGACGCGGCAGTGCGTGTGAGGACAGGATGGTGTTCACATTGCAAAATTCGACGATTTAGAGGCAGCGAGGCGTTATCCGATTTCTGACAGCGGAAGGTGTTAAACCGGCCACTATTCATCGCAGGATGATGATCGTATACTGGGAAGGCTGTGTGTCCCACAAGTCAATGAGAAAATGGAATGTCCGTTTTCGCCAAGGAACTGGTCACGTTCAAGTGGGAGACGTTGGACCATCCGCCCTACAGTCCGGACATGTCACCCTGCGATTTCCATATGTTGGTTCCACTGAAGAAACCGCCTGAAAGGGAAGCGCTTCTATGGTGTATATTTTGAATAAAGTCTACATTTGTACCCACCGTTCTTACCTTTTCATTTGATCACCCCTTGTAGTTAGCAGGATGATACGCTTTAAAGAATAACTTCCCATAGAGCGCAATGTATTGGGACTATTTTGAGTGCTCCTGTAGAAAAAAATCAATAAATGCTACATAGATCCTTTACAATAGGGTACATGGTACTGCAGATAAGAATAACATATATAAATTTCGTTGAAATCAATGCCTATACACGCGAGTCAAGGACGGACAGACAGAGAAACCGAAATCTTGAAACAGAAATCCACTTTTCTACCTTGTTGGAAAGTGTCAAAAAAGCTAGATCTTGAGAGGGAAAGACGAAAACTTTCAAGGTAAAGGCGCGGGGCCCCCAAAAGCGCGGGGCCCGTAGCATTTGCTAAATCTGCTATATTGTTAATCCGGCACTGCCGGTGAGTATGCTGGCCAATGCATACGGGTGATATCCTCCGATTGAAGGCATTCGTCTACAGTGTTTGCACGGTGAGGACGGGCGTTGTCATCCATAAACACAAATTCAGCACCCATTGCGCCCCGAAACAAACGTACATGTTGTTCCAGAATGACATCCCGATAGATGTGGCCTGTCATCGTTACACTCTGAACATGCAGGTCAGTTCTGGAATTCCTCCCCAAACGAGCCATCCTGCACCACCGTAACGGTGTCTTTCAATGGTGTTCTCTTGGTGGTAACGGGTACCTGGCGCTCTCCAGATGAATGTCCGGCGAGAATCAGACTCCAAACTAAACCTGGACTCGTCGGAAAACATCACACAAGACCACCGTTGCGGTGTCCACAATGCATGCTCTCTACTCCAGGTTAATCGCAGGCGACAGTGAGTTGCGGTAAGTGGAACACATCTGACAGGCCTACGAGCATATAGACCAATGTGCCCTAAGCGTCTGTACACGGTCTGCCTTGAAACTGTCGTATCGGTAGCTGAAGAGAGCTGACGAGACAGGTCTGATGCTGTACTCCGTCTGTTTCTTTTGGCAGTAACTGCCAAATAGCGGTCCTCATTCGGCGTTGTAACTCGGGGGCGACCTGTGCTGTAACGTCTACTCACATTACCATCATCTTGGAATCGTTGCTAAAGCCTGGGGATGACACTCTGGGCGATTCACGGTTCCTCGGATACTTCTAGCTGGGTACGTCCACATTCCAGTCGTCCGATAATTCTGCCACGTAAAACTTCATCCAAATGCCTCCTTTGTGCCATAATTATGCGGTTTTTGCACTGAAAGGCTTTCACAGCGCTTGTGAACAATTTTACTTCTTTGCCACCATTCCTATATACCCCTCTCTTACACTCTCGTCATTGTGACGTACCATCCACGCCATCTGGTGGTTTCCTGTAATTTGCATATTCTTCTTCAAGATGTGTGTGATCATTCCACAGGTGAAATTTTTATTTTAGAGATCAATTTCTGTGTGATTCTGAATTATCCTTAATTTATGGACATGAGTGTAGAATAAATCCTAATTTTCTCGAACGCACTCTTGGTAACAAACGCCTTTCCGAATGGCTGAAACATCGACAAAAATCGGGGTAGAGAATAGTAGTGTACAAATTCAAAAGAAAATCTGTCTCTTTCACATTGGATTGTTGTAGAGGGAAAAATTAAGTAGCTTACACTGTTGATCAAAATGACTTTGTTTTTACTGTTATCAAATGATTAATAATTTAACATTGAGTTAATTTTAATTAATAGACAAATAATAGCTAAAATAGTTTTATTTGGTGTTTAAAGAATGATTACATTTTATGTATAAGTTTAGGTTAAACTTGGGCAAAAATGAGCGACATCTGCTTTTTTTTCTTAGGACTACATTACTTTTAGTAGCATACGAATGCAATGGAATTATTTAAGACTATAGTTTCTTTAGAGATTTCATAATTGAACTGTTTAAAAAAAAGTAAAAGGCCATTCATTTCTGCAAAGAGCTTACATAAATTATGACTTGAAAAACGAAAACCTATAGAGGGCACTAAACTCAATCTCTGAAATGTCGATTTCTCGTCCGATGTAGAAGCTATAGACAAGCTGGGTCCAATTTTAAGAACTTTTATTTTGCCGCCAAACTTAGAGATAGATTTCTAAAACAGGGCAACCTTGGCGAGTTTTTACATAATACTTCGAACGTGGATACCTGCACCCTTTTGAGACAATGGTTTAAAAGCATGTTTGTTTTTTTTCAATTTTCCGAAAATTACTGCACCACAACGAAAAATTATTCCAAATGTAAAACAGTAGGGTCTGACCATTTCTTGCCAATTACTGAAGGTATCACAAGCTCGGTTCAGTTTTAGGAACAGATTTTTCGGCGTTATACTTGTTGATAAATAGGAAAAAGTGGCCAACCTTGGCGACTTTTGACATACTACTACTACTACCGCATGCAGGCAACAATTTCGTCAGCGGTTTAAAAACATTATGAGTTTTTCGGTTTTCTTAGTGATAATATCATCAGAACTTGACCAAATTAATAAAATTAATACGGGACCACCCCTAAAATATTTTTGAATAAAATAAGAACCATCGAAATCCAACGTCGTGGTAAAAAATTATCCATGAACATGCATACAAAAAAAAAAAAAAAAAAAAAAAAAAAAAAGATTCCTACGAAATTATAACCTCCTCCTTCTTGAAATCAGTTAAAAAACATTTACCAGTTTTGTGCCATCTGGAAATGTAGCTTCTACTTGGACTTCATGGATTAGATCATCAATACCGACCATGAGCTGTTTCCTTCCTGTAAAAAGATTTCATCCTCGAAAATCAAAAAAGAAAGAAAGATCACTCCATCACAATGCATCTTACAACAAATTAATCACTATTTATTTAATTTTGCAGCCTAATACTAGCAGCTTACCTGTACTACGCTGTTTTGAAGCCATTAATGTCATTAAGGATGCGATTGGGTTGTTCGGAAATTAATTTCGTTTGTTTTTTCCAATAAAGGACTATTTTTCAACAGCAAATTTCTTACTTAAGCCGCATAATATATTTTGACACCTTATATAGCAAGCTTGGTTGCGAAAACAGTTCGATTGACTCTGATTCGTAGGTTTTGGTTGGCACACCTTCAAATATGGAAACTGGAAAGCGGCATTTTCGACATGTTTTGCTTTTTCTCTATCATAATGGTAAAATACTGTTTAAGAAAGAAAATATCCATGTACATGGAGAAGATGTATTCAGAGAACGCCAGTGCCAAAACTGTTTTCAAAATTTGGATCCGGCAATTTTAATGTTGAAGACGCACCATGTTCTGGAAGGCTAACTGAAGATGATGAAGACACAATAAAGGGCATTCGTGCATGGAAACCGACGAATAACAACTCGGGAGATCGCTGAAAAATTAACTTGATCGGATTCGACCCTTCATGATCATTTGGAAGGATCATTTGGATCATTTTGTTCTTAAAAAGCAAAATGACTTTCCGAACAACCCAATACCTCTAAATATGATTATCGGGAGTTCTCCAGAGTGCGGGAGGTTGTTGTTCATCACAATTTAGGACATCACCAGAATCTAGGTTTCATTTCCGCCTCTACACCCCAATTAGAGCTATCAGCCTTTTTATACGATTCTGCGGATCTAACGTTGCGCATTCGCCGTATATACAGGTTAGTATATTTGAGCAGCCGGAATTCAACCGTATTTCTTTGCTCCAGAAGAGGATTGCCTGCCAATCGGGCTACCACAGTCCACTTCTGTCAGTCAGCTGTAATTAGTACATCCATAGCTGCCAGCTACTGTGGAAAACAACTGTTACAGTTAAAACCCGAAATCAGCCAAAACCCGAATTAACTAGGGAAAACGCGTTCTGACTGAGTGCGTTAGGGAAAACCCGAATTAACTAGGCAAAACGCGTTCTGACTGACAGCGCTAGGAAAAACCCGAATTAACTAGGAAAAACACGTTCTATTCGAGTAGCGGTAGCACGTTTTCGAGGGGCCCCTACAGTGGAGGCAGATTTTCCAGGGGGGGCCCCCCCTAAAGCGAGAACCACTGATTTTTTTCTGGTCTCTCAAAGAGCCAGCGTCAGCATATTTCCGAAGGGGGCCCCCTACAGTTGTGGCCGGACCCCATGTTTTCCCATGTGAATTCAGGAATGTTAATGCTTTATCCACTAAAAATTGGATCTTGCTCCCCCTTCGAAAATATGCTATTGCCGGCCCTTTGCCAGACCTAAACACATTACTGTGTACGGCCACCGCTGTAGGGGGCTCCCCCTCGAAAATATGCTAACGCTGGCCCTCTGCGAGACCCAAAAAAACATCAGTGGGTCCGGCTATCACTTCAGGGGGCCCCCTCGAAAATATGCTAAAGCTGGCCCTTTGCGAGACCCAAAAAAACATCAGTGGGTCCGGCCACAGCTGTAGGGGCCCCCTGGAGAATATGCTAACTCTAGCCCCCTGCGAGACACAAAGAAACATTAATGAGTCTGGCCATCGCTTTAGGGGGGCCCCCTCGAAAATATGCTAACGCTGGCCCTCTGCGAGACCCAAAAAATATCAGTGGGTCCGGCCATCACTTCAGGGGGCCCCCTCGAAAATATGCTAACGCTGGCCCTTTGCGAGACCCAAAAAAACATCAGTGGGTCCGGCCACCGCTGTAGGGGTCCCCCTTCGAAAATATGCTAACGTGGCCCTCTGCGAGAACCAAAAAAACATCAGTGAGTCCGGCCATCACTTCAGGGGGCCCCCTCGAAAATATGCTAACGATAGCCCTTTGCGAGACCCAAAAAAAAACATCAGTGGGTCCAGCCACCGCTGTAAGGGGTAATATGCTAACTCTGGCCCCCTGCGATACCCGAAGAAACATCAATGGGTCCGACCATCGCTTTAGGGTGCCCCCTTGAAAATATGTTAACGCTGGCCCTCTGCGAGACCCAAAAATTATCAGTGTGTCCAGCCATCACTTTAAGGGGCCCCCTCGAAAATATGCTAACGCTCTCCCTTTGCGAGACCAAAAAAAAAAACATCACTGGGCCCGGCCATAGCTTTAGGGGCTCCCTCGAAAATATACTAACGCTGGCCCCTTGCGAGACCTAAAAAAAAAATCGATGGGCCCTGCCATTGCTTTAGGGGGCCCCCTCCAAAATATGCTAACGCTGTCCCTTTGCGAGACCCAAAAAAAACATCAGTGGGTCCGGCACCGCTGTAGCCCCCCCCCCGGAATATATACTAACGCTGGTCCTTTGCGACACCCAAAAAACATTACTGTGCCCGGCCCCCGCTGTACCCCAGTAGCACAATTAGTACAAAAGAGTTTAAAACACGTTTTTTAACGTTAAAAAACGTGTTTCCAACGTAATTTAAGCGTTTATTGAACTAGTTGTGCTACTAGGGTAGGGGGCCCTCCTCGAAAATGTGCTAACGCTGACCCTCTGCGATACTCAAAAAACATCAGTGGGTCCGGCCATCATTTCAGGGGGCCCCCTCGAAAATAGGCCCCTTGCGAGACCCAAAAAAACATCGATGGGTCCGGCCATCGCTTTAGGGGGCCCCCTCGAAAATATGCTAAAGCTGGCCCTTTTCGAAATCCAAAAAAATATCAGTGCGTCCGGCCATCGCTGTAGGGGGCCCCCTTTAAAATATGCTAACGCTGGCCCTTTGCAAGACCCGAAAAAATCAGTGGGTCCGGCCATCGCTGTAGGGGGCCCCCTGGAAAATATGCCTCCGCTGTAGGGGCCCCTCGAAAGCCGCTACTCGATTAAAACGGGTTTTCCCTAGTTAGTTCGTGTTTTGCCTAGCGCTGTCAGTCAGAACGCGTTTTGCCTAGTTAATTCGGGTTTTCCCTAACGCACTCAGTTAGAACCCGTTTTCCCTAGTTAATTCGGGTTTTGACTGATTTCGGGTTTTCACTGTAACATAACCAATCACTTTTTCCAAACAAAATTTTTTAAATTAAAATATGGCCGACACTAGTCCTAGGTGGAACGATAACTCTCTGAAATAATACTTAAAAGTCTTGCTCAGTTGGTGTAGTGCGCTTAAGAACCATTCTTTCACGGGTCTGCCCTTACATATAGAAAGCCTAACAACTCATGCTCAGACATCATCACAGTTTTATTTTCACAAAATTAAAACTTTTTAAAATTTCTGGTGCGTGCTACAAATATTAGAAAATATCTTAAAACAATAAAATTAAAATATCTATCTCAAATTATTAAAATTTTGTTATGCTTGAATAAACCACGACATTTTAAATAGTTTTATTTTATGAAAATAAAACTTTTAACTGTAAGCTTATCGATGACGCCAAAGCTTGGTAACGTAGTTAGGATTTCTTTATTTAGGAGGTGTCGCTTGGATCCGGGTTCGAATCCATGTTGGGCATGGTTGTTAACTTGTTCGTCCCTCCATAGGGGGTAATTCTGGTAACCCATTGGGTGCCCCCATAATAAAATGGCCAGTGTTTGGAGCCGTAGTTAATCATATTTTGGCCAGTGACGAATGCTGGATAAGCAAGTGCCCGCCCATTGAAAAGGAAAAATAAATAAATAATACTTAAAAGATGTGCTGTTTGCAAAAACTGCTACATTCCGGAGTGATTGGCATAGCAATTTCGACCGACACGTCCCACAGTGCACGATAACTTTATTAATTTTTTTGTGATTAACGTCTCTAACTCGTACTTTAAACAATGAAGACTTGTACAGCATGACATATTGGATTTTTCTACGTGTCTCTGTACGTCTGTTAAAGTATTACATTCACGATAAGTACCGTTTTTAGTATAATGCACGGAGTACGGTACATATGCATGAAACACATAAATTTCATGGCAATCGCTGCGTGTATAAGTCAGAGATGTTAAGACAGAAGAAGGCACTCCTAAATGCTTTGGAAAATGAGAATATTTTCTTGAGCCATTCCTTTTAGGAAATCATGGAATTTTAGAAAAGGTTTTAAAAGAATTTACTTGACTCGAAACTTTACTATGTTTGAATGAACAGCTATGGCTTTTCGGACGACTTTCAAAGAAAAATATAACCTATAAATATTATTTTAAGTACGCTGAATAAAAAAAATTAACTTCACTCTCGCATAATAATTAACTTTAAACACAATTAATTCCTATTGTACTTTCATTGAAAGTTATAAGTATTTTGTTTAATAAAGCAAAATATAATTTTAGAAACATATTTTACGTCATTTCATTCAAAAATAAAACTATTATATCAAGGTAGGAGGCACTATTACGAGTTGTCTTTGTGTTTACTCGGATTTTAGGAATTATACGCAGTACCAAAACATCAACACTACAAACATTTCTTATTTAAATCTTACCCAAAAGTGTTCTGCCTTTCGACATCAGTTCTGCTACTGTATCTCCATTCCTAGCGAATTCTTGGACCTACATATAGAAATAACTCAATCAGAATCTGTATAAATAAAGCAATGTGTTTTCCTGTCCGTCTGTCTGCCCATCGCATAGCGCAGTGACGGGTGATCCCAGAATAACAAAATTTTGTGTCGATCAGGCCACAGCGCTGCTGGCGAGCCACATGCGACAGTAGTGCGGCTTTTATGCAAATAATGTTTATGAAGTATGGTAAACATCTCAATTTCTAAACTAATACACATTTTTAAACCAATGCATTGTAACGGACGCCGCCAAGGAAACGGAAATTTACTGGCAACCCTACAGTTAGGGTTGCCAACTTTTACACACGGATTTACGGGACTTTCGGAATGAAAATGCGGGACATGACTTAAAAAGTGCGGCATCGAGCATACTTGTTACCGGAAGGCGATAAACACAATTAAACCCGTGAGTCCCCACTAATCTGTGAGACTGTGCTTACAGCTGATGGAGGCCGAAGATTTTTTCGGCTGAAACGATCGTTCTGATTAAGATAAGTACCTTGCTATGTGTGTTAATTTACTTTTTATTTATATTATATTTTAGCATCATTTTTTTAAAATCCATAATATATATAGCAGAAACTTAAAGGCTTAAATCACATCTTTTACTAAAATTATAATAATTACTAGCTAAGTACCCGTTCTCCGCACGGTAGGGAACGAAACTTTTTCTTATATGTATAATTCGAATTGATTCCAGTGATTTGGAATCTTAAAATAAGCAAAATGATTTGACTCTTGGCGTAAAGTTACTCATTAGTTATTCGTAAAGTTAGTATAAGTACTGACCTGTGACCATTGTTAATATTATGACGCAAAAAACTATGTCGGTGTCATTCGCGATCAGAAAAGAAAAGCGTGAAGGTTCGCAGTGAAAATTCCTAATTTTCAAAATGTCTCATTTCTGCATCATACTCTTTTTTAGATTTAAGTTATGCCATTAATACCTTAGATACTACATGAAGTGGAGAACCGTTTTATTTTATAATTAAATAGTTGTGTACCCGCTCTTCGCAAGGCAAGAAGAGAACATTTTCCTAAAATGTGATCATAACTCTTGTGAGAAAGCAGAATCTCCAAGAAAAAAGAAAGTTCTGTTACAGTCTTTTTTGTTGAAACTATCGCGGGATATATTAATGCGACGCAGACTTACTTACTATTTTGTTAGCTGTGATGTAAGACGGTTGTTGGAGAATGAATAGAAGGCTTAGTTTCACGAAATATTTATTAATGCGATATATTGTGCTTTGATCAATATTGCCTTAGCATATCTACGTACTATTAATTATACTATCTTTTACTAATACCAATACAATATATTGTCGTTTTGAAACCGTTAATGCTTCATTTAAAGAAACGGTTTAGATATTTGCCACGAATGTAGGGTTTTACTCTTTGGTGATTCTTTGCAATTTATGCATTAGCATAAACGATAATCATTTCACTTTATGGTTGCCACTAAAACAGCTCTCCATACATTTCTATGCTTAATTATTGTCAGATTGGCGTATTTAGCACCAGGGCCCTAGTATCTCACGTTCAAATCGGGACTTTGCCCAGTGCCTCCGGCTCGAAATGGTCCCCAATTTCAAATGTTCTTCTGAAATATTCTTTTTCATAAACATATTTTATGAAAAATAAAACAAATTTCATAGATGGAGGCCAAACTCATTAATGCCCGGGGCTCCCTGTTTGTCATAATCAGGCCCTGTTTAATACCGCAATATATTTCCTGCTATTCGAAAACGTGACCCGTTTAAAATCTCAATCGAAAATAATGCTGGATAATTCACTGGTGAAAAAACAGCATTCAATTATTTATCTGGCAACGTAAAGTAAAATATAGAAATATTTCATGCGTGGCGTATGTTTTGCTTGTGAGTCCGTTATTCTGATTGAGTTTCGAAAGAGATTTTAAACTTATGGCATCAAAACACGCACATTTCACATGCGAAAACTCAGTTATTTTAAAGTAATTTTTTTTTTCAACTGGCAATTTTAATAATTGTTACTGTCTCCAAGACAACCAAACCGCAAGATATACCGAAAATTTTAAGCTGCTGCTATTGGAACGAAAATAATTGTTTACTTAAAAAATCGTAAAAAATATCCTAATTTATATTTTCCTCTGGTTTTTCTTTTAAAAGAGGGTGAAATGTATGCTCCGTCATTTGACAAAATATAAAAAAGTTATGACTGATAGAATTCAAGATGCAGCAATTTTAAAAATATTTTACGAAAGTCAGCGTCAATTTTAATTTTATTTGAAAAATTCCCAAAAATCTGAAAATTATGTTACACAGACCGAACAAACAATTAAAAAAAAAAATTTCTCCTCTATCCGATGATGTAAATTTCGTTTTCTTGCGAGTGTAATTACCGGCGTTATTACGTATTAAGCGAGAAAAATCGCTAAAAATTGGACAAAACATTGAGAAAAAAACATTTTCTAATTCGAATTTCGAAAAAATCGCTCCGAGGCACGTTAGGATCTGTCCTAGTGAAGCCGTATGCAAAATTCGGGAGTTCTGTGACGCACCGTCTCCGCGCAATGCGATCGAGAGACGCGCGTAAGAAGATCAGTGGTCACAAACTTACTTACCTACCTACCTACATATGCATACATAGCTACATACAATGTTTACTCTCGAATTTTATTATATACTAGCTGCTTGCCCGTTCTCCGCACGGTGGGAAACGCATATTTTCCTTACACATATATAATTCGAATTAAACCTAGTAATGAGGAATCTCAAAACGTGAAAAAATACTTGAATCGTGACTAAAAGTTGACGTCATGAGTGCAAATTTTAGACGATTGCAATAGGACACAAAAACTACGTCAATGTGACTGGCGATCAGAAAAGAAAGAACTTTATGGTATGCAGACAAAACTTTTCTCTTTCGAAAAATGCCTGATTTCTACATCAAATAATTCGTTTAGTGAGGTTTAGTATATACCACATTGAGGTTTAGTATATATAATAGATACCACATAAATAACATTACATGATGTTGACAACAATTTTATCTTGCATTTTTCAAAACGTGGACAATGCATTAGCGCAGTTATGTTACACACGACTTTATTAAATTTTACCTAAATTAAAAAACCTACATGAAACAATGGATGCATCATTTACGTTTAAAAGCCAAAAATGTACCCTGCTCCGGTGAAAATCATGTCGCTTTTGTAAATGAAAACGTTCGTGATGTAACTTCTGAGAAAAAGCTTGTTACCCATATTGAACTCTTAATGCAGTATCACACTTGTTACATAAAAGTGACAAGTGACGTTTATCTCACTGTCAATTCGCACTAAATAAATAACTAATTTCATTTTTCATTTTTTACAGATTACAGTTGACCCCTTTATAACATGGGTCTACAACACGAATTCTTAGAACACGACGAAAACATTACGATCGTTTTCGTGTAACACGTTAAGAGAGACTCGTACAGCACGATGAAATGAGACATATGTTCTGATATTATGACGCCTTAGCTCCTGTAATTAACATTCCTTTTGAATGGCAACACCAAACATCATTGTATTTTTACGGAGCGCAAATAAGTTTTGCCGCGATTATACCGCGCAGTCCGCACTCCAGGTGAAGTATAGCGCAGGACCCGTACAACACGGATTCCTATAACACGGAACGTATCTACCGTGTTATAGAGAATCTACTGTAGTTGCATAGTGTCAAATTCAATAGTTAAGAAAATTCTGGGTTGCCGTATTTAGTAATATTTCATCTTACCTTGGTGGCCGAAATGTATTAAAACCAAATATTCGAACTGTATCAAAAGTAAAATTTACTAAAAGCAAAATTTTTAATTTTGTATAACCCTCAGAACAACTTCGGAGTTTGCCATCTACGTCGGTTTTTTATGACGTGACAACTGAAGCTTGCGTACAGTGGCGTAGCCAAGGAGGAGATAGGGGGTCACAACCTCCCATGTGGAGTTTTTTGTCATACAAAATGTATATTCTTAACTCCCGTAACATTCCCATGAAAAATTTTTGGCTACTCCTGCTTGCATATAATTGATCTTTTTTTTTTTTTTTCATTTATCAGTGATCAATATACTTCAGGATCGAAATCTCCGCGGTAAAAAATGGTCTAAAAAATCAGACACCAGAAAAATCTGATTAACACAGTGGGGTTACGCAAATACGCTCCTGACATACGCTCATGCTTATGTTCGGAGGAGCAAATACATTAGAGGTTATGTGCTGCTCCGGATAATCTGCCAGCAAAACAGCAAAAATGACGTAAAAAATGACATCCACACGCAAAGGAAATAAAATTAAAGATATGTAGAATTGCATGAAAACTTCGATTATTTTTAAAGTGCAAGACTGTTACAGTTTTATTTATTTCACGTTTGATGCACTTTCACTTTTTCGAGTCTTAAAAGCTGTAGAAATGAGTGGTTTCACTTAATTGTTAAATTTAACGACTTAAGTGCCAACAATGGATTCCGTTGCTACGGAAATTATAGCAGTGTTAAAAATAGAACATGAAATGAGTTATTCATGTTTACTTTGCTAGAACTGCCATATTGGCGAAATTAATGCCGCCAGTGATGGCCAATAGCTCAAACCACAAATTAAACTTAACACTAAAGTCAATACGCAATACTTTGTTTGGCGAAATTTTAAAAATAATATCTATGTATACGTTAGTGACATCGGCTCATCTCAATTGTGGAATGGAATTAATAATACGTACAGAGCTGCACTACATTAGAATATTTTTGCGCCAACTTTGCTAAGAAATGTACTAAAGTAGGAATCAACATACATTGCAATTCGTAAAACAAAAAGTATATTAGACAGTATTAATTACGCCTTTCTAACAGCTTTTAGTAAAAGAAACTTCCGTAGCGCTGCTTTAACAAATAAGAATCAATTATTTATTACACAGTACTTCGATCGCCAAATGCCAACATACACCATTTTGCAAGATTTTTTTGTTTTCAGGGAATCATTCGAAGCATTGATTTATCAGCAATCAAAATGGGAAATAGTTATCTATCATTTATATGGTTCCATCGCCAAAATTAAATGCAGGCATGTTATTGATAAGTAGCAATTATTTAAATTATTATTAACTATAACGGGTTTTAATCACCGTTAACTAACATGTACAAAATGTGAGAATTTCAATTGTCTGAAATTTGGCGGAATTCCTCTAACTTAAATCAGTTTACTTAATTTCGTGAAAATTCTATAAATCGTTTAAAATCGCCTTAATAACTGCATTATTTCTATATGAAAAATCGAAGTATAGCGCCGTAAAACTTATACTTGTTATTAAAAATACTATTTCGTTACGCTCTCAGTAATTTGCGCCAAGCCCAAAACTGTACAAATCGGTAGAACCTACTACTTTCTCAAAATCGCCAAATGAGCCATTTTTTTTTTTTTTGGCCAAACTAAAAAATATACTTGTTAGTCTCGTAATCTCAATCCCTTATTCTTTTACACATAAAACACATTGAATTCCAGCTCTGATTTAACATGAACGCAAGATTTTAATTAAAAAATAACTTTGTAAATAATCTAAACAGAAAAAAAATCATTGTTCTTTTATTTTTACTGCTGGAGTCTAAATAATTTAATAAAATAGCCAAACATGGCAACCTCGATGCTTATTTCTCACTTTTTTGACTACAGGGGTTACAATCACGGAGTTGCGGAGAGCAAAAATTAGCGTTTTTGATGGGGTTTTTTATAACTATCTCCTAAACTAATTCGAATTTCGAAATTTAAATTAGCGGAGGTTCTTTCTCGAAATTTTCCGAATTTGTGGATACCTCGTTCGAAACTCAACTCCCAGCCGTTTAGGAGGAGTTGATGTTACAGACACACAGACACACAGACAGACGCGCACAGATTTTAATAGTTTAGAAGAAGATTTACTTGGAAAAATATGTATTAAACTGCTTTTACTGCAATTACATTATTACCTGTTGAGAAAAGAAATTTAAAGCATACAATCACTTTTGCTGAGATCATTTTTATTAATTTTTTTTTTTTTTTTTTTTTTTTTTAGGAAAGAAACATAATGTTCAAAATCTCTTTTGAAATCATTATAATTTATCAAATTATTTAATTAATTATTGTGATAAAAAACGGGATATTTGGCGTCCCGCACACATCTTTGGCGGGACGGGTCCTCTACAGCAGTGGTGCGCAAACTATTTTCATCTGCGACCCCCTAATTTGTGTAAAATTTTGTCGCGACCCCCTATTTTGAGTATAATTTTGTCGCGACCCCTGGATAGAGAGTAGACATTTTCTTTAATTGAAAACGAAGTTACATTGAAATTCTTTCTGGGAGTTGCTCTTACAGGGTGTTTTTAAAAGTGTCGTGACGTCATCGATTGAAATAACGCGTTTTTAAAATAGCGCACCAAACTTATAAATCACCATAAAAATGTTATAAAAGCTGTAACATCATAAAAATCAGTTAATGAATCAACACATAATTTTAGTAAACAATGCTTTATTTATGCATTTGGATATAAATATTTTTTAATGAAAAATACTTTTAAAAAACTTTACATCATAAAAAGTGAATGTGAAATATGTGCTTGCAAAGAGCTCATGATTGTTTCTATGTTCGGATCTGTATTGGAAATCGCAAGTCGTAAGTCATCCTCTGGATCCAATCGATGTTTTATTTTAATGGAAAATAATTTTGAAGATCACTATGTATGATCACTATGCATGATCAATTTGCAGATCACTTTGCATGATAACGTGGTTTTGAAGCCCCGTGATAGCGATCGCGATTATCGCGCTCGTAAAATAATAATTGTCAGTTTCTTCTCTTGTATTATTTCAGTTCTTTGAAATGAATAATTGCAGATTTTTCATAAATTTGAATCTCTTTGAATTTGGCGACCCCCAAAAATTATCTCGTGACCCCTCCGGGGGTCGCGACCCCCGGTTTGCGCACCGCTGCTCTACAGCCCTAGAAACGGGTCGTCCCGGCTCTCGCGGGACGGTTGGCAACCCTACGAGAGAGAGAGAGAGAGAGAGAGAGAGAGAGAGAGAGAGAGAGAGAGAGAGAGAGAGAGAGAGAGCCTTCTGGAGCTGCAGAGAAGAACGACAGGGAGATGATGGCTCCGAAGAAAAATATCCCTGTTGATACCGAAGACGTTCGCTCGGTTGTTTAAGTTTTTTTTTTTTTTTTTTTGTCACGTTTGTGTCGTCTGTAAGTGTCAGAGATGAGTATAATCAAGAGCTCAAAAATAAACCAAAGAAAACTATATCTATTTGTGGCTGCCTTACTTCCTGCATCAAAACGGGACAAGACGGTGCAGCATTTTCAAATAACGTAACATTTTCAAAAGCGGTTAATTATATGCCCGGATGTAACTTTTCAACTTTCCAACCCGGAAATATCACGGGAGCGAGACGGAAGGATAAATCTTCACAAGCAGTACATTCGAAAGAAAATAAAAATTGTCAGTCTGCCTTAAGCAAGAGCAGACGAAGCTGCATCCACACTTAACAATCCCACGGTAACACAAAGAGGCTTTTCTTGGAGCATACCTGACATTAGACAGGTGTTTTTAATATGTTTCAACCACATTATTAGGAACCTGACACTACAAACAGTTATTATATAACTAATTATTTTAAAAACTAATTCTGTTTTCTGGTTGTCGTATGTTTTTCCCGATAAAAAAATTATTTCTCTGAAAAACTTTTTTAATTTTGAAATTTACTTTTAAAAAGATTCATAAGAAAATTTTCGGATTTCCTCATACCCCTCCAGCGTTATGTACAGGGTGGTCATAATTGAACGTCCCCTATGAACAGAACTCTATAGCTAAAACGGGAGAACGGATTGTAAGCAAAATTAGTATATTGGCTATACATGATATGCGCTCAAAGAATTTCGAAAAAAATTTACCTCAAAAATTGTCCACTAGGTGGCGTTTGGCATGAAAATCGGCAAATTTAATAATGGAAATGGCTAATTCGAAATATACAAAAAAATTTAACATTTATTCAACTTATAAAGGTTTTTACTAGTTTTCTATTACTAGTTTTGGGGCATTTATTCACTCATTTGGGTAATATTTGAGCTGATTTCGCTATGCAAAGTGCATCGAGTAAACATTTTTTTAACTAAACGTTCTGAAAAACTCACTGTGACTGTATATCATGTACAGTCCATATGCCAAATTGGGTAGCAGCCTGTTCACCAGTTACAGCTGCAGAATGCTGTTTATAGGGGAAGTTTCATTATAACCACCCTGAAGTTGACGCCTATGCAAGCACCTATGTTTCAACTTCATTCACTTGCTGTGCTGCAACACTGTTTTCACTCTGATGTATATTTTTTAAAAGTTATTAGATTAATTCTTCAATTATAAATAAGCTGCTGTACCTACTATCGATGATAAAGTAGAACCTCTCTAAACACCAGATGTAGAAAGTTTTACAACTACCTGCGACACCAAGCTTTGATGACGTCGTTTGGCTTGTATTAAAAATTATATTCACAAAATAAAGCTATGAAAAAATTCTGGTGAATTTATAAATGAATAGCAGTATTTTAATAACTTGAGATAAAAAATATAATTTTACGACAAATGACAATTTCTAACCATGACTAAATAGCCGAAAAAACACTCAAAATACTGGTGTTAAACAATAAAGTAAATAAAAAACACACGTAAGATGTTATAGGTAAGAGGATACGCACGTTTCAGCCAAAATTGTTTTGGCCTTCATCAGTCCAAGCCCTTCGTCGCAAGCAACACAGGGAACTGAAAAGAGATAAACAAGCAAGAAGTTGCCACAAGGGGCAAAGAAAAGTCGAACAAAACCACGGAGAGGGGAGAAAAAAATATAAATAAAATATGGGAAATTAAAGAAGAACAAAAATACAGAAATAAAAAAGGAATAAATAAATAAATAAAAATAATAATAAAAAAAGGAACACACGAATACAAACACACACACACACAAAAGAGAAAACAGAACAAAACAAAATAACAAAAAACAAATAGAACACAATTTTTTTAATTAAAAACCACGAACAGGGCAGCACAAAATATATATAATTTTATTTTATTTATTTATCTTTTTTTTAAATATATAAAAAACGTAAAGGAAGACAGTAACACACGTACACACACATAATAAAAAAGGGGGGGGGCAAACAAAATAAAAGAAGGGGAAAGGGAACGAAAGAAAAAGAAAAAAAAGGAGGGGGAGTAGACGAAGAAAGTGAAAAGAAACTTACAACAGCAGCTTCCAAGCAGAATGAACGAAAGGAGCGGAAGAACCATCGTTCACAAGACGTTCTAAGTGCTGGGTAATGGAAAAACCTTCCAAAAAATCCAGATGGGACAAAGACTGAGGAGTGCACAAAATCTTAGCCTTAGAAAACTGAAAACGATGATTGGAATTCCAACAATGTGAGGCAATAGAAGATTTGGAAAGTTCGTGCTTAGAAACATATCTCTCATGCTCTTTGAGCCTAAATTTGAGAGTTCTTCTGGTCAGACCAGTATAGCCCAAATCACAAGATCCACAAGGAATATAATAAACACCCCAACGGTTCTCAGTAGGAATAGGATCTTTAAGGGAAGAAAATTTAAGTTTATTAACAGGTTTGAAAATGAATTTGAAACCGAAATTTTTGAGAAGTTTAGAAATTTTGTAGCATAAAGGTGAAAAGAAAGGTAGTACAATTAATTCGTTGTGAAAATTAATAGTATTAGTAGAAGTATTAGTCTTATTAAATTTAGAAACAGCTTTATCAATAATAGAGGGGCTAAAACCACGAGAAACAGCTAAGGATTTTAAGTAACTAATTTCATTATTAAGAGATGAAGAATCAGAGCAAATTTTGATAGCACGACACTTATGTGTTTCGTATCTTAATAATGAAATTAGTTACTTAAAATCCTTACCTATTTCTCGTGGTTTTAGCCCCTCTATTATTGATAAAGCTGTTTCTAATTTAATAAGACTAATACTTCTACTAATACTATTAATTTTCACAACGAATTAATTGTACTACCTTTCTTTTCACCTTTATGCTACAAAATTTCTAAACTTCTCAAAAATTTCGGTTTCAAAGTCATTTTAAAACCTGTTAATAAACTTAAATTTTCTTCCCTTAAAGATCCTATTCCTACTGAGAACCGTTGGGGTGTTTATTATATTCCTTGTGGATCTTGTGATTTGGGCTATACTGGTCAGACCAGAAGAACTCTCAAATTTAGGCTCAAAGAGCATGAGAGATATGTTTCTAAGCACGAACTTTCCAAATCTTCTATTGCCTCACATTGTTGGAATTCCAATCATCGTTTTCAGTTTTCTAAGGCTAAGATTTTGTGCACTCCTCAGACTTTGTCCCATCTGGATTTTTTGGAAGGTTTTTCCATTACCCAGCACTTAGAACGTCTTGTGAACGATGGTTCTTCCGCTCCTTTCGTTCATTCTGCTTGGAAGCTGCTGTTGTAAGTTTCTTTTCACTTTCTTCGTCTACTCCCCCTCCTTTTTTTTCTTTTTCTTTCGTTCCCTTTCCCCTTCTTTTATTTTTTTCGCCCCCCCCCCTTTTTTATTATGTGTGTGTACGTGTGTTACTGTCTTCCTTTACGTTTTTTATATATTTAAAAATAAATAAATAAAATAAAATTATATATATTTTGTGCTGTCCTGTTCGTGGTTTTTAATTTAAAAAAATTGTGTTCTATTTGTTTTTTGTTATTTTGGTTTGTTCTGTTTTCTCTTTTTTGTGTGTGTGTGTTTGTATTCGTGTGTTCCTTTTTTTATTATTATTTTTATTTATTTATTTATTTATTCCTTTTTTATTTCTGTATTTTTGTGCTTCTTTCCTTTCCCATATTTTATTTATATTTTTTTCTCCCCTCTCCGTGGTTTTGTTCGACTTTTCTTTGCCCCTTGTGGCAACTTCTTGCTTGTTTATCTCTTTTCAGTTCCCTGTGTTGTTTACGACGAAGGGCTTGGACTGATGAAGGCCAAAACAATTTTTGGCTGAAACGTGCGTATCCTCTTGCCTATAACATCTTACGTGTGTTTTTTACAAAGTTTTTTATTTACTTCATGACTAATTAGATATTATGATAAGGAAATAGATCAGAATGAATAATTTTCTATGAGAAAGGTATTTTAATTTTAATGTTTAATTTATGATATTTTCTAATATTTGTAGCATTCACCAGAAAAATTTAATAGTTTTATTTTGTCAATATAAAACTTTTAATTGACGGCCTAATTTGTAGTGACTTCAAATGTTACCCATTTAAGAGTTGTACGGTGTTTCTATATCTAGGAGGCGGCGCTGCTCTAATCCGTCACATTTGGGACTGGGCTACAGTCGGAACGTAGAAAAAGGCGGATTATCAGAAAATATTGAAAGATGCCAATTTACAGCAAAATAAACAATCCTAGAATGCAAAAACCACTGTATGGTGTGTTCTCTACGCTAAAATCAGTACGATAAACTTCACAAAACACGTTTTTAACACTTTCCAACAAGGTTGAAAAGTATTTATGATTTCGGTCTGTCCGTCTGTCCTTGCTCTAACTCGCTTAAATATGCATCGATTTCTACGAAATCGATATATGTTGTTCCCTTGTACTGTACCATGTACCCTATTGAAAATGGTGCATGTAGCGTTTATAGTTCTTCCACAAGAAAGCTCAAAAGATTTCCAATCTGGACCGTCATTCTTTAAAGTGTATTTAAGAGATATTCGGCTTTTTCAAATGAAACAAAATTGATGTACTATGCTATTAAGGATTACAAGATACAGTTCTCCATCGAAAATTGTGTCGGTATCATTAATAGGCTTAATAGTTTCGTCTACAGGAGCACTCAAAAATTCCAATGCATTACGCTCAATGGCAGTTTAGAGACACTCATCTATTTAAAGCACAATGCAGCATCCTACTATTATATAATTAGTTAATGATCTAACGACGATTGCATGCTCCCGCAAAAGTTGCTTCAAAAGTCGCCAATATTGGCGAGTTTTGCGATAAATGGCCAAACTGGTTGCGATTTTTTTTTCTTCCGAAAATTGAACTCTGCGATTTTTTCATTATTTGACCGGAAATCAAAAATAGCTAATGTGATATTATTAAGCAATGCCGATTTAATGGGAATTTAGAAAATTCGTTACTCGCGCTCGAATCAACTGATTTAGTCAGTTTTGTTGCTTTAAAATAAAGGGAAGGGCTATCTGCCTAGGAGGGAGGCGGTTGCGTTGGTCGGAGGAAGTTTTACGGGTTTCTAATGCATTAACCGATTTACATGCAACAAAATTGCAAACATTGATTTTTTAGCCTGTGGAAAATTAATTTTAGACTGCTAACCCTTAAAAATACAAATTTCTTGTTCTCTGCGTTCGTGCGATACCGTTATTTTGTATAAGAGGAATACATATTTACATTTTCTTCTTTTCTGCGAGATTGAGAGGTGTTTAAGATTTCGATTTTTCTGTCCATTCTTCTGTCCACCGGTCCGTGCTCTAACTGCCATAAATATACACCGATTAGTGCGGAAATTATGTATGTTTTTTTTCTATGTATGGTGCCATGTACCTATTGAAAATGATGTATGTAGAATTTATAGTTCTTTTACAGGAGCCAAAAGAAAAGAAAATCAATTCACCACGCTATATGGTCAGTCATTCTTAAAAGCGTATTTTAGAAGTATTTGGTTTTTTTCAACGAAAGCAAATGTTGATTTGTATGATAAGGTTCATAAAATAATGTTATCCACTGAAGATAATGCTTGTGTAATAAATAGTTCTTCTACAGAGACACTCCAAAGAATTTCAACATATTACGATCTACAGCTGTTGAGATACATTACTGTATTTCAAGCGCAGTACAATAGGTACAAAAGTGTTTATAAGTGTATCGCCGAAATCTCGCCAGATTTTAGGACAATAAATCGTCAAATTTGGCTCAAAAATGACGTTGTGTCGGAAAGTGTTTTATAACCGATGCGTTCGGCATGATTTATCTTTCTTGTTAATTTTGGGGAAAAAGAGCAAAACTGTATGTATTTACTGTGCATATGTATGTAATGTGGGTGGTGAGTCACCGAGTCGGGACAAAGTTCGACTCGAGCACGGACGGATCAATCGGAGTGACGGACGAGCCGAAGGCGGACGAGACGAGACGAGACGAGACCAGACGCTGGTGGTGGTGGTGGGGGGGAAGCAAGATTGCTCCCTGACGATTTGGCATGTAGTCGGACTGCACCACAGTAATCGGTTTCTCCCACTGGTGTCAGGGGCGGGACTAGGGTATATGTCTCCCCCTGCAAACGTAAAAAAAAGGCACCCTTTTATGCTCTAGATCACGTTTTTCCGAGTTTTTGAGTTCGAAATGGCTAACCGATTGTGGTGCTTCCCTTACTTATCGTGTCGGGTCCCACCTGATTAATCCTATAAAATAATTACAACGTTTTGCTGGAATAATGAGTCCAGAACTTACTGAAGAACTCGTGCAGTTACATGGAAAATTTGAAGAACACTGGGTGACAACAAAACTTAAAATTTGCTGCAAAGCAAGATTAATGGATGACTACTTCAGTCCAGATTCATCATGAACCACTCATTTTTACTCCTTATGTAATAACATTATTCTTTTCTTTGGTAACAAAATTAGTACGGTGTACGGATACCGTAGTAGTTATGTGTGAAATTCAAAGCCCTTAATACATACCTAGACGATGCAAAATGTTTTACTGCAGTAATAATTTGAGTTTCATAATTAAATTAATTTGTCTCTGTACTGCAAGCACCTTGTATTACTTATATTACATGTACTATAGAATGTACAATTACGTATATGGTGAAATACAAAAATAAAAAAGTATATTACCCTTGGTAAGGTCCCACCAGTTTAAGGTGACTACGAAAACGGACACCCACTGGGTGGTCAACTTAGTATGTTTCACTATTCTGTTTGCACTACCCAAATGTTGATGTTCACTGGGCGTGGTGTTAGCCTGTCGGGTTTGCATCCCAGCTGTTTAGCCACCCCTCTATCCAGTCATCCGCTATTTCTTTTTACTCGGATACTAGAGTTACTCATTTTCGTTGTATTGTTACTTGAGTACACCTAAATATTTCTAGTTATACTGTTTGTACTGCTGCTGCCCTATGTTAATTGCCGTTATTGTTCAGAGGGCTTGGTGTTGCTGTCTCCGGTGATGTATCTCGGGTGTTTAGCCGCACCTCCTACCAGCAGCCATTACTTTACTCCGATACTATTTAAATGCCGTTTGTCCGTCTCGGTTGTCTAATAATACTTAAAATAAAAAATATGTGTAAACTACTATTCATGACAAAGTATAAACAACCAATTATGAAAATAAAATTATTCCGTTGTACAAAATTGCTCGAAATTAATTTAAAAAAAACAGAATTCAACACTAAGATTAAAAGATTATTATTACATATATTAATCATATTATCTATATAAATAAAATTAAACTTTTGACCGTACATTTCTTGGAATTCAAAAATTTTGCAATTTCTATCCGTTTCAAGCACCTGGGAATCCGGTGCGACCCTCAAAAAAAAGTTCGTCTGTCTGTCTTTCTGTCATTCTGTCCGTGACGCTTTTTTTGTTCAAGCATCACGTGAAAACGATGGAAGCGAATGATATGAAATTGGGTGTCATGATAGGTGGTCACTCAACTTAAAACATAGGCGATCCGTTTTTGAGATTTTGCGAAAATAGTTTCAAACTGCAAAGGTGAAACGATAGGTGGTCACTCACCTTAAACTAAACTATAAGCATCTAATTAAAAAAAATCGACCAGATTTCGATATTTTGCGAAAATCGTTTAAAACTGAATGAATCTTTGTTCACGCATTACGTAATAACGACTAAAGCGAATTATATGAAATTTGGTCACATATGATAGATGGTTGCTCAAAATAAGCTATATGTGTCCAATTTTTTATTAGATTTTGAGATTTTGTGAAAATTCTCTCAAAATACGTTTACATTTCTTCAATAATCACGTAATAACGACTCATACGAATGATACGAAATTTGGTGATGTGATATGTAGTTGCTAATCTTAATTCATAGGCGTTGAATTTTTAAAATATTTTGATTACATTTTGAGATTTTGTGAAAATCGTTTTAAAATTCTGAAGTTTTGTTAAAGCATCACGAAATAAAGACTGCAGGGAATGAAACGAAATTGGGTGATAGGATAGGTTGTCACTCAACTTAAATTCTAGGCTTCAAATTTTACAAAAATATGGATTAGATTTTGAGATTTTGCGAAAATTATTTCAATATGCTTAAATATTCGTTTGTGCATCACATAATTACGACTAAAGCGATAGAAATAATATTACTTAGTTACTCTCTAATGTGTAATATTTTAACAATACATAAAAATTATAACTTCGCTTTCTTTCCTTTGGCAACATACTACATCCATTCAGTGTACTCCTACAATGCTGACAAAAGTTCTTGCTTTTTGGAAATTTGCATTCAGTACTAACCCGTCAACGACGGGTACTTCAGCTAGTATTGTTATATACACTGCTCAAAACAATTAAAGGATATTGCGCTTTTAGGTGGATCTTGTGGCTGGGAAACTTTTAAGCTGATTGATACATGGTCGACAGACGTAGTAGGTTATATGAGAATAAATTACACATGTTTGGCAGAAAAAAATGCATTTTATTGCGCATTTGTGTAGAAAAGGAGAAAAACACAATTTGTGCATATGTAAAAAAAAAGAATAAGAAAAAGTGTTTTCTTCAAATGAAATCATTTTCAGTTGGGGGTATGGACGGCCAGCACGTTGAACACCTTTGAGGCATTGAGTCAATGAGGCTATTAATCCCGAGTTGGGGTATTCTGTCCCACTCTTCCAGAAGAGCTCTTTGCAGTTCTTGGAGAGTTTGTGGGGGTGGTTAGCGGCCAGCAGCTCGTCTTCCTAGAGCGTCCCAAACGTTCTCTATTGGATTCATGTCTGGAGAACACGCTGGCCATTCCATTCGTACGATTCCTTCCTCGAAAAGGAAATCCTCCACCAGGTTAGCACGATGTGGCATGTAGTTTTCGTCCATTAAAAGGAAGTCATCTCCGATTGCTGCAGCGTAAGGGACTACAATAGGTCTGAGGATCTAATCTCTATATCGGCGACCAGTCAGAGGTCCATCTCGAATGATGTAGAGGTCTGTGCGCCCGTCAATGGAGATGCGACCATACACCAACACTCCCCCACTGCCAAAGCTGACACTTTCGTGCACGAACGCAGGATTATTCCTACTGCCACGGTCTCCCCCACTGCCAAAGCTGACACTTTCGTGCACGAACGCAGGATTATTCCTACTGCCACGGTCCCTCCAGATGAAAATACGCCTATTATCAGGATGAACTGAAAAACGGGACTCGTCAGAAAAAAGAACATTGCTCCATTCATTTCTCCTCCAGTTCACATGCTCTGTTGCCCACTCCCTGCGGTCGCGACGATGCCTTGATGTTAGTCTAACACATACCATCGGTCGGCGAGCATACAGACCTACACCATGGAGTCGGTTTCGGAGAGTCTGAGTTGAAACCGTGGTGCCAGTAGCCGAGCGAAGGTGTTGTTGGAGAAGAGTAGCGTTAATATTCCGGTGACTCCGAGCCGTTAACACTAAATAACGATCTTCGTTGGGCGTTGTGTCCCGTCTACGACCTTGCCCTGGTCTTCGGCCTGCACTTCCAGTCGCCAAAAACCAGTTCCAGATCCTGGAAGTCACACTTTGTGACACTCCAATGGCTTGCGCTACTTCGGCTTGAGTTTGCCCCCCTTCTAACCTAACTAAAACTCTCCAAGCTTCTAAATCGGTTAAACGACTTCGCTGAGACATCATACTCATCGAAACAAAGCAGTCACTGAATGCCGATAATCCTTGGCTTCACTGTCTTTTATTCAGTTGAAAGTCCAATTTCATTCGCTGCCACTGAAGCGACGTTTTTGACGTCGAACTCAAAATTGGCATACTCCACAGTTTGAAAATCAGAAAAATTTGCATTGTGATTCTCTTCTTCCATTTTCGGCAAAAAATAATTTCGCTTATATCTTTATTTTATATAAAACTTACAATATCCCTTAGTTGTTTGGAGCAGTGTATTTAAATAATATAATTAATATAGCTATATAAATAAAATTAGACTATACATTTCTTGGAATTCAAAAATTTTGCGATTTCTATCCGTTTCAAGCACCTAAGAATCCGGTGCGACTCCCCCAAAAACTTTGTCTGTCTGTAGCTCTGTAATTCTGTCCACGACGCTTTTTTAGTTCAAGCATCACGTAAAAACGACTGAAGCGAATGATATGAAAATTGGTGTCATGACAGGTGGTCACTCAACTTAAAATCTTTGCATAGGCGTCGAATGTTTAAAACATCTTGATTGGATTTTGATATTTTGCGAAAATCCATTCAAATTGCGTAAATTTGTGTTCGAGCATCACGTATAAACGACAGAAGCAATTGAAGTGAAATTTGGTATCATAATTGGTGGTCACTCATCTTAAAACATAGGCGTCAAATTAAAAAAAAAAATCTTGATTAGATTTTTAGATTTCGCGAAAATCGTTTTAAACTGCGTAAATTCGTGTTCGAGCATCACGTAAAAACGACTGAAGCGATTGAAATGGAATTTGCTATCATGATAGGTGATAATTCAACTTGAAACACTGGCGTCAAATTTTTAATAAGATCTTGATTAATTTTAAGATTTTGCGAAAATCGTTTCAAACTGCGTAAATTTGTGTTCGCACATCACGTAATAACTGCAAAGGTGAAAAAATGATATTTGGTGACATGATAGGGTGGCACTCAACTTAAATTCTAATCTTCCAATTTTTCAAAAATATTCATTAGATTTTTGGATTTTGCGAAAATCATTTCAACATGTGTAAATATTCGTTCGCCCACCACATAATTACGACTAAAGCGAATGAAATTATATTACTTAGTTACTCTCTCTCTATCCTGTAATATTTTAACAATACATAAAAATTATAACTTCGCTTTCTTTGGCAACATACTACATGCATTCTGTGTACTCCTACAACGCTGACGAAAGTTCTTGCTTTTTGGAAATTTGCATTCAGTACTAACCCGTCAACGACGGGTACTTCAGCTAGACTGTATCAATACAAGAAGATGTAACTTAAAAATGATTAATTAGATGTTTAAAGAATGTTTAATTAATTTAAATACCACTACTAGAATCTCATCCCATACCATATTTATTTTATTTTTCTTTTTAAAGTTTTAACTACTTAACGGCCGGATTATTTTCGAAAAAACATGAAAGTACCTATTTTTTTATTCCATAAATATTATATAACATTAAGTGAATGTACAATATATGCATTCATTTTAAGGTTTTGGATATTTTTATTTTAAAAAATTCCCGTGCATAAGAATTGAAATGTTCTTATCTTTCTGGCGCATAACTTTTCAACTTTCCAGCCCGGAAATGTCACGGGTGTAAGACGGAAGGATTTAACCTCACAAGTAGTCCATTCGAAAGAGCATGAAAATTGTAAGTCTGCCTTAAGGTGTATATCGAAGGAAAAAAACCCTGTGCTTAGTGTTGCTCCACAAATTGAAGTAAACTAAAAGCACCATGGTCTCCAAAAAATTCCAGATAGTTCTTCATAAGCTGCTTTACACACTGCAATAAGCGAAAAATCTTTGGCTTTTGTGAAATTTTCAGGAAAAATTCTTAAACATTTAAAGAGCTGCAAGATTTTTCGAAGAGTGACACGTTTTGCGAAAATTTCCGAATTCGAAGAATTTTTTCTAAAAGTTTTGAAACTGATACAGATTGATCGTTTATTTCGGTATGTAGTACAGCTTGTAAAGAGGCAGTTTCAAAATTTAGAAGTGCCTGGCATAATTAGTTTATTTGCACTTATGTACCAAAATCACATGATTTTTTCGAACACCGCCGTTAAGCAAGAGCAGGAAGCTGCATCCACACTTGACAATGCGTCTGAAACACCACCAGGCTCTTCTTGGAACATACCTGACATCAGTCAAGTTTTTTTAATAGGTTAATTTTAACTCTTTAGAAAATGTTAAAAGCAATATTATATAATTTTATCCTTTTTAAAACTATTTTTGTTTTCTGGTTGTTGTATTTTTTTCCCGAAAAAAAAATTCTTTCTCTGAAAAACTTTTTTAATCCTAATTTATTATAAAAAGGATTCGTAAGAAAATTTTCGGATTTCCTCATACTCCTCCAGCATTATGTACATGGTGGTTATAACTAAACTTCCCGTAGTAACAGAGCTCTAAACCTAAAACGGGCGAACGGATTGTAAACAAAATTAGAACATATTGGCTATACATGATATGTAGGGAATGCAATGAATTAAGATAAAGTATTAAACCTGATAGTGCTTATAAATTTACTTTCTCCAACTTTTCTCTATTAAAATTATTTTTTATTTGAATGAAATGTCAATCCCGCGGGATCCCGCAATCTCGTGCAGGATTGACATTTCACTCCAATAAAAATTAATTTTAATAGATAAAAGTACGAAAAAGTAAGTTTATAAGCACTATCAGGTTTAATACTTTATCTTAATTCATAATTAAAACAATACCTTACATAAATATGAAAAATATAGCCATGATATTGTAATCCCGCAAAAGCGTAATTGCACCCTAATAATATGCGCTCAAAGAATTTCGAAAAAAAATTTAACTCAAAAATGTCCACTAGGTGGCGTTTTGCATGAAAATCGGCAAATTTAATAATGTAAATGGCTAATTCGAAATATACAAACAATTTTAATATTTATTCAATAGTTTTGGGGCATTTATTCACTCATTTGGGTAATATTTGAGCTCATTTCACCATGCAAAGTGCATCGAGTAAACATTTTTTTAACTAAACGTTCTGAAAAACTCACTTTGAGTGCATTTCTTGTACAGTTCATATGCCAAATTGGGTAGCAATCTGCTTGCTCACCGGTTACAGCTGCAGAATGCTGTTATAGGGGAAGTTTGATTATAACTACCCTGTAGTTGACGCCTATGCAAGCACCTATGTTTCAAATTCATTCACTTGCTGCGCTGCAACTCTGTTTTTCCTCTGATATAAATTTTTTAAAAAGTTATTAGATTAATTCTTCAATTATAAATAAGCTGCTGTACCTACTATTGAGGATGAAGTAGAACCTCTCTAATCACTAGATATAGAAAGCCTTACAACTCCTGCGACACCAAGCTTTGATGACGTCGTTTGGCCTGGATTAAAAATTATTTTCACAAAATAAAGCTATGAAAAAATTCTGGTGAATTTATCCATGAATAGAGTGTTTTAATAATTTGAAATAAAAAATATAATTTTACGACAAATGTCAGCTTTTAACCATGACTAATTAGATAATATGATAAAGATATAGATCAGAATGAATAATTTTCTATGAGAAAGGTATTTTAATTTTAATGTTTAATTTATGATATTTTCTAATATTTGTAGCATCTTAATAATTGTAGCATATTTGTACCAGAAATTTTTAATAGTTTTATTTTGTCAAAGTAAAACTTTTAAATTAAATAAAAATCTTTGTAAAAAACACACATAAGAAGTAAAAGGAAAGAGGATACGAGTTTCGTTCAAAAATTGTTTTTAACTTCTTCAGTCCAAGCCCTTCGACGTAAAGAACACAGGGAACTGAAAAGAGAAAAACAAGCAAGATGTTGCCACAAGGGGCAAAGAAAAGTCGAACAAAACCACGGAAAGGGGAGGAAAAAAAAATTAAAAAGGGGGACAAAAAGGAAAGGAAAGAAGCACAAAAAATACAGAAATAAAAAAGGAATAAAGAAAAATAATAAAAAAGGGAACACACAAGTACAAACATACACACAAAAAAGAGAAAACAGAACAAACAAACAAAAAACAAATAGCACACGTTTTTTTTACACTACACACACGTTGTTTCACACTACACTCTATAGGCCGTCATTGTTTAAAGTGTATTTAAGCGATATTCGGCTCTTTCAAATCAAACAAAATTGATGTATGCTATTAAGGATTGCAAGATAAAGAAAGCTCTCCATCGAAAATTGTGTCAGTATCATTAATAGTTCTTCGACAGGGGCACTCAAAATAAGTCCAATGCATTACGTTCAATGGCAGTTTAGAGACAGGCATCTATTTAAAGCACAATGCAGCATCCTACTATTATATAATTAGTTAATGATCTAACGACGATTGCATGCTCCCTCAAAAGTTGCCCCAATAGTCTTCAATATTGGCGACTTTTGCTATAAATCACCAAAAAGGTTGCGAATTTTTTTTTTTTTCGAAAAAAAAGCCCTAGCTTTGCGATTTTTTCATTATTCGGCCGGAAATCAAAAATATATCTAATTGGTGATAATCAACATAAATAAAATTAGGCTATTGTCCGTATATTTCTTCGAATTAAAAAAAATTTGCGATTTCTATCCGTTTCAAGCATCTGGGAATCCGCTGCGACCATCAAAAAAAAGTTTGTCGTTCTGTCATGCTGTCATTCTGTACGTGACGTTTTTTTTTTTTTTTTTTTTTTTTTTTTGTTCCAGCATCACGTAAAAATGACTGAAGCGAATGATGTGAAATTTGGTGCCATGATAGGTGGTCACTCAACTTAAAACACAGGCGTCGAATTTTAAAAAAATCTTGATTGGATTTTGAGATTTTGCGAAAATCCTTACAAACTGCGTAAATTTGTGTTCGAGTATCACGTATAAATGACTAACGCGAATGATATGAAATTTGGTGTTATGATAGGTGGTCACTCAACTTAAAACACAGGCGTCGAATTAAAAAAAAAATCTTAATTGGATTTTGAGATTTTGCGAAAATCCTTTCAAACTGCGTAAATTTGTGTTCGAGCATCACGTAAAAACGACTGAAGCGATTGAAATGAAATTTGGTATCATGATTGGTGGCCACTCAACTTAAGACATAGGCGTCAAATTTTAAAAAAATGTTGATTAGATTTTGACATTTTGCGAAAATCGTTTCAAACTGCGTAAATTTGTTTTCCCACATCACGTAATAAAACTGCAAAGGTGAATAAATGGTATTTGTAGAAATGATAGGTGGTCACTCACCTTAAACTATAAAAATCTAATTTAAAAAAATTGACCAGATTTCGAGATTTTGCGAAAATCGTTTAAAACTGAGTGAATCTTTGTTCACGCATTACGTAATAACAACTAAAGCGAATGATATGAAATTTCATGATAGATGGTTGCTCAACATAAACAACAGGCGTCCAATTTTTTAAACATTTTTATTAGATTTTAAGATTTTGTGAAAATTCTCTCAAAATACGTTTATATTTCTTCAAGCATCACTTAATAACGACTCATAGGAATGATACGAAATTTGGTGATATGATATGTAGTTGCTAATCTTAATTCATAGGCGTTGAATTTTAAAAATATTTTGATTACATTTTGAGATTTTGTGAAAATCGTTTTAAAATGCTGAAATTTTGTACCAGCATCACGAAATAAAGACTGCAGGGAATGAAACGAAATTTGGTGACAGGATAGGTTGTCACTCAACTTATATTCTAGGCTTCCAATTTTACAAAAACATGGATTAGATTTTGAGATTTTGCAAAAATTATTTCAATATGCGTAAATATTCGTTCGCGCATCACATAATTACGACTAAAGCGAATGAAATGATATTACTTCGTTACTCTCTAACCTGTAATATTTTAACAATACATAAAAATTATAACTTCGCTTTCTTTACTTTGGCAACATACTACATCCATTATGGGTTCTCCTACAATGCTGACGAAAGTTCTTGCTTTTTGGAAATTAGCATTCAGTACTAACCCGTCAACGGCAGGTACTTCAGCTAGTTTTAAGCTATGACGATTTAATGGGAATTTTGTAAATTCGTTACTCGCGCTCGAATTTACTGATTTAGTGTGTTTTGTTGCGTCAAGACAAAGGGAAGGGCTATCTGCCTAAGAGGGAGGTTGCGTTGGTCGGGGGAATCTTTAAGCGTTTCTAATGCATTAACCGATTTACATGCAACAAAATTGCAAACATTGATATTTTAGCCTGTGGAGAATTAATTTTAGACTGCTAACCATAAAAAAATATAAATTTCTTGTTCCCCGTGTTTGCGCAATATTACATTTACACTTACTAAATTCATCTAAATTTACTAACATTTCTTAAAATACAGCTTTTGGACTAAATGATGACAGACATAACATACATAATACCACTTCGCTTCGAAACTATTGCCTATATTAATTACGAAAAACTATTATAAGACAATTATGTAATTAAAACACATCTGAATCCAGTAATTATTATATATTACGTTCATAAGTCTATATATTTAATTTTTTGAAGTTCTGCTAAATCAAAGATCTCCATTTACTTCGCCTCGATGGAAATATAAACAAACTGAGATGCGCAGAAGCAGAAGATGCGCAGTTACCTAGTGTGCGTAGCTGTTTGCAACAACGGCGTTATCCAACTTTCTAAGAGAAGTGTCTCCTCCTATACATTTACCATCGTGCACAAACAAACAAACAATAATACTCAGGAATATAGTGTCACTTTCAATCAGTGAAAAAGTTTTAGAATCGGTTTAGTAGCTACAAAATTTCCATAGAGCGCAATGCATTAGAATTATTTTGAGTGTCTTTGTAAAAGAATTATTTAGGCTATATGCATGAAAGGGTGCCTGTATGTTAATCCAGGGCATAAGCTATCTTCATTACAAGTTTTTCCAAATCCGTTCGACCACTTTTGTGTGATTCAATCAGAAACATCCAAACACACAAATGCACACATTTATATTATGGTATGATTTGGAAATTTATGAACTTCAAGAAACACATTTGGACTTTTCTTTCTTATGCTTTTTAATTTGGCGTAAAATCAACATAATTTTCATACCATTTCATGTTTTTCAAATTTAAGTGCTTCTACAAATAGAATTTTGCTCTATTTCAAAAGCATAAGTCATTTTGTGCGATTGATAAAACGGTTTTTAATTAATAGTTAGAAAAGTAATTAAAATTTCAAAATTCTGAGCCTCGGGTGCACGTTACCGAAGTCATGGGCTTATATGCTCAAAATTTCAAAGCTCTGCTTTCTGTAGATTTGTCTGGAGAACATTCCTTTTTATTATTATAGATAGATAGATTTGGTATAAAACTGGCATAATTTCCGTGGTATTTAATGTTTATCAAATGCACGTGATTCTTGAAGTAATAGCATTCCTATTAGCTCAAAAAATGAATCATTTGATATGTGCGAAACTCGCCAAGCATGGCAATGTAAAAACGGTTTTTAATTAATAATTAAAAAAGTATTTTAAAATCTAAAATTCTAAGTAGCCTATAGTCTTCTCCTGGGTCCCATCTATATCTAAACCTAAATTCATCGTAATTGATTCAGCGGTTTAGGCGTGAAAGCGTCATAAACAAACAAACAAACAAACTCACTTTCACATTTATAATATTAGTTAAGACATTTATATAATACTAGCTGCTACCCACGACTTCGTCCGCGTCGGCTTTAGAATTAGGTCTCGGGAGAAATGAAGCATGTGTGAATAACAAATATGTTTGCGACCTTTTCTTTACTTATGCTTTTTAATTTGGCGTAAAATCAACATAATTTCCATATACCAATTCATGTTTTTCAAATGCATGTGATTTTGCAAATAGAATTTCAGCTTTATTTCAAAAGCATAAATCATTTTGTGTGGGCGATAAAACGGTTTTGAATTAATAGTTAGAAATGTAATTAAAATTTCAAAATTCTAAGCCTCAGGTGCACTTTACAGAAGTCATGGGCTCAGTCATGCTCAAATTTTCAAAGCTCTGCTTTTTGTAGATTTGTCTGGAGATCATTCATTTTTATTATTACAGATAGATAGATTTGGCATAAAACTGGCATAATTTCCGTGGTATTTAATATTTTTGAGATGCACATTAGGGAGGAGCGAAAAAAACTTTATTTCAAAATTCCTACCACCTGAGTCATTAACTGGAGCGAAACTGATAAGAGCAAATTATTTCCAAATTTCAGCTCAAAATATTGCCATCTTTAGGTGCCACAACTCAAGCGAATATATTTCTAGCTTATATTTATTAAAATAATAATGTTTAATTAATTAATTGACTAATTAGTTATGTTTTCATTATTAAATTGCTTTATTAATACGTTATTATCACATGTCAGTGCTGGAAATCGTAGATTTAGAAGCAAAAGTTCACTTAGGATCCGATTCAGAAATGGAATATATCTCAGAAAATGACGACGATTTCGTTAGTCAGGAAGCCAGTTGTCGGAAAACGACTGAGGATAAGATTCCCTAAATCTTCAAGAAAGACACAATGCCCGAAGTAGCCGTTGTTCTTGATTGACCAGGTGTATCGGAATATTAATTATTCAATTAATTAATTAAGCGTAATTATTTCAATAGAAATTCATAAAAGACTGAAAAAGACCCTGGGAATATATTCGTTTGAGGTGTGGAACCTGAAGATGGCAATGTTTTGAGCTGAAATTTGGAGACAATTTGTTCTTATCAGTTTCGCACCATTTAATGACTCAGACAATGTGAATTTCGAGAAAAAGTGTTTTTTGCTCCACCCTAATACACATGATTCTTCATTGAAATGATACCATTTCTGTTAGCTCAAAACATGAATCATTTGATACGGGCGAAACTCGCCAAGCATGGCAAGGTAGAAACGGTTTTTAATTAATATTTAAAAAAGTAATTAAAAATCTAAAATTCTAAGTAGCCTATAGCCCAGAGTCCCATCTATATCTAAACCAAAATTCATCATAATCGATTCAGCGGTGTAGGCGTGTAAGCGTCAGAAACAAACAAACAAACTCACTTTCGCATTTATAATTTAGTTAGGATAATTAATATATAAATAAATAATATTGAACACAAATAAAAATATCGAAACTAAGGACTCAAACTTTAAACCACCAGAAATTTCTGAAGGATGCTTTTCTTATAGAAATTCAATGTTCTGAAGTCAGCAATTCTTATGTAGAAAGCCAACACGCTTTCAAGAAGTGCAACTCCTCCACCACTGGGTGTTGCTGGGTTGAAGAATCTAAACCGCTGAAGTTCCTGAGGTGTTTATGGCCCGTTCGATAATTCACCAGTTGGTTACGCACCGGTGCTACCGGTTGCAGCCATTCTTTGGTTAAGTGACGTCACGGTCGTCAACCGGTTTCGGTCATCCGATACCAAGCCAAGAAAACGTAAATCAACATTGGCAACACTTCTCTAATAACCGGAATAACCCACCTCGCTAGCAGGGTCAGTCTGGTTGTGCTATGGTCACGTTGAGCAGACAACCGCTACATGACCGAAATGTTTTCGAACGCGGTTATATTTAGAGCTCCACCCGACGCCCCGCCTTTTCGAACGCTCTGTTCATGCACCCGTGTCACCGGTGCACAACCGGTGAATTATCGAACGCGCCGTATGTCAGGTGAGAAGTAGAAACTTATCGGTGAAAATTTTGTGAACAAGCGAAAATTGAGTTAAATTTGGCAAAATTGTTCATTAAATTTGGCCAAATACTAGGGACTTTTTTAGATATCAAGATAAAATTTCCTCTTAATCAGAAAGTTTATCTGAATATATGGGTAGTCGAATAGGTGGTAAAAAGAATTTAGAATGAAATTCAATGCACGTGTTTCTAGTGGATTGTTAGAGGGCAGGTGACCTGAAGATGTTAAGGCAACACCTCCAAGATATACAATGCCTGAGAACAGAAAGTTTTAGGCCCTCACTAAATCCAGTAAAGTAACGTCATCTCACGTTTACTTTCACAAAGTAAAACTATTCAAAGTTTGTGGTGAATTTACTCCCACATAAAACATTTTAATGATTTAAGCTGGAAAATTTAATTTTACGACAAATAGGAAATTTTAACTGCTACTAATTAATAATATGATATAGAAATTGGTCATAATAAATTATTTTTTATCAGAAAGGATTTTTAATTTTTATCTTATTTTCCAAAATTTGTATCACTCACCAGAAATTTTAAATGGTTTTACCTTTATGAAATTAAAACTGTGATGACGTAATCCTAGAAGACCTAGTGATGACGTACAAGCTTCTGTTTGCAGGCCTACTATATTTAGGAGGTGTTGGTCAAGGGCGTTTCTTCCTCCACGCTATTTTCTAGGCGTACGATAGTAGGTACCACTCAAACTCATACTCTGCGGCAGTAAAAACTTTCATTGTGTTGTCCACTTTGCCCGACGAGGATTTATGAGCGGACGGATTTCAAATGAAACTGACCACTTATCGCTAATCCTATCTGTAATTAAAAATATGTGGTGATTAGCCCTACAGGCGCCGTATTACAACAAAAAACGCTTTCCCTTCATTTGTTTCTTGTGAGCGAAATGGATTTTGCATACATTAAACTGTCAGTCATCGAAAGAAAAAAAACTATGTTTATATTTTAAGTTCTCCTCAGTGTTTAAGTTCGAAATGGCGCCCCATCGAAGACGGCGCCCCGATGCAGTGCTTACATTGCTTACCGTGTCTGGCCGCCCCTGACTGCTATACAATAGAAGTAAGGTATTAAAGGAGGGGGGGGGGCGGTTTCTAAAGAATCTCAAGAAAAAAAGTATTTGTTTATGTAATACAAGAATGGAAAGATTGATTTATGCTAGAGGATCTCATTTTTAGTCACGGACAACCTTTGAAATGAGGAATTCAACGCGGAGCATGAAATGTTATAGCTCAATTATTTACTGCATCAGCAAACTCAATGATAAAATGCCATTGGCAATAAAAGCAATTACTTCATTTTCAGATTTCACCGTTTAATTTTTTTCCGCCTTTATAAATATTAAATGCTCTGACCGGTGCTGATAAATGATTTATACACAGCTTTAAACTTTAAAATCGTTCCACTAAGTGCTCCACGGAGCACACTGTGAGAAACGTTTATCTATGCAAATGAAATTGTTTTCCTGCTTTCAGGAGATCTATAAATACAGATTATATATATAAATACAGTGCACGGGTTTTAATTTATACGTTCTCATCGGTGTAAGTTAGGGAATTGCGCTCAACGTTCCCTTACGCTGAGTTCCGTGAGACATTGAGAGATTAAAGTGAGGAAGCAACGCTGGGCGCAGAAGAGATCTATCAGCATTTTAACATTGTAAGGTAGAGATGGCGCAGGTTATGACTTGTAAAGTTCATTTGTATATAAACTACATCTATTTTCATTCGCATACTACATACAGACTCTTTTGAAGAAATCTTCAAACAAAAACTAAGCAGTAGAAATGTATGTTTAAAATATCGATTCTCTATCCTTTAACCCTTTAACGCGCAGTATTCCCGCTCTGGGAAGACCAATTGTGATTGTGATTGTGTGTGATTAAGGCAAACCTGTGCGAGGGGTATCTGCCTAACATGAGGGATTACTTGGCAGAGGACTTTCTAAGGGGTTCTAACGCGTATTCACGTTACATATGGAGAAAACCTACCAAAACTCCAGACCGTTAGATCGACAACCGCGCGGTGGGACCCGAACCCGGGACCTTCACACTACGGCCGTCTACCATTTTCAGTGATATAACCACTGTGCCATGGTGAGGCCTGGGAACACCAAACTCCGACGTTTTGTTGACTGTTGCCAGTCACGAAGAATAGATTTGATTTCTATAAAAATAGTTGCGGGTGACATAGCTCCACGAGAATCCTTTACTTTTGAGCACGTGCCACAGATCTAAAGACCCTTTTTTGACGCAGCTGGCTGTGCGGCACAGCCAGCTGCGTCAAAAAAGGGTCTCTAGATCTGTGGCACGCGATGAATGTTTCGATCGTCCGCCATCTTGCTGGTGGTTAAGTCGAGCGATTGCAACCCTTTTTTCAACATTGTCAAAGGGTTGCGCCTCAAAGGGTGCAAATTCACCTAGTTGTGAATTTTTAGTTAGAATAGAGACGACGTCAGAATCGCTAGCATTAAGGTACTCTATAGGATAACTTAGGCTTACAGAAAGAAAGTAACAAATTAAACAGGTAGCAGGAGCAAATTGAGAATAATTGACAAGTAATTGAGTGAATCAAGATAGTAAAAGTAGTAAGATATTGCTTAGAAGTGTTTAGGAAATTATATTTATTAGACGTTATTCAATAAAATAGCTATTGTTTGCTTAAAAAGAACGAACAATACAATACAAATTTTGAGAGACAAAGCAAGGGAGGGGGAAATGAGAACACATGAACCGAAAGTAAAAATGACTATTTTTACTTTCGGTTCATGTGTTCTCATTAAAATAATAGATTAACGAGAACGACAAAACAAAAGTTCATATTACAACATGTGTAACAGATGCCTTAAATTTTCAAAATTCGGATTATGTTTTTCGAGGCCTGAATTTTAAAATTAATGCATGAAATAAAAAATAGCATTTACTGAAGTAAAACGAAATCATTCACTGGTCCAGTGACAATTACATTTCAGAAGGTCTGATTCTAATTTTTTCCCCTGCAGTCAGTACAGTACGTGGACATAACAAACATTGCTTTCGAGGTAATCGATACTTGTTTACAACTGATAGATGATGGACAGAACAACAACAACAACAACAACAACACCTCATTAAGCACATTTCAATATTCCTTCTTTGACAGGTGAAACATTTAGGAGAAGATGTAGGTTTTTTTTTACCTGGCTGGCTATCAGCGCAACAGTTTCTGGATAGTTCAGTTTACATCCTCGAGCTAGTCTTTTTTGAGCCAGATACCCAGCCTGGTGTATCAACAGCGATTCCTGTTCTCTTGGAGTGAGTTTCATTCTGACTTAAACAAAACCAGAAAATACCTAGAGTAAAATAAATTGTACAAAAATTAATTACTGTGCATCAGCCACAGAATGAATACCCAAAAAAAAAAAAAAAAAAAAAAAAGGCAACGTTTGCGAATCTTCTATTAGCCCAATCTAGAACACAGCAACCTATGCGAGGGTACAGTAGGAAAGTTGCAGTAAAGGGTGAAGTTTGGGGTCTGTGCTTTCAAGGAACATGGGTTGCATATAGAACCATAATGCACCGAAAAAACACTCAAAATACTGGTGTTGAAACGTTAAAATGAATAAAATCTTTGTGAAAAAGCACAGATAAAATGTTACTTATAACAGGATATGATCGTTGTGACTCAAAATTTTTTCGGTCTTTCATCAAAGTCCTTCGTCTCACAAAACCGAGGGAACTGAAAGAATTAACAAACAAGCATGTTAACAGTTGGACGAAAGAAAAGGCGACAAAACCAATGATTTAAGATAGAAAATTTAATTCTACGACAAATGGGAAATTTTAACTATCACTAATTATATAATATGATATAGAAATAGATCATTATAAATTATTTTTTATCAGAAAGGTATTTTAATTTTTATCTTTAACTTAAGATAGTTTTCAAAATCTGTATCGTTCACCGGAAATTTTATTTAGTCTTACTTTGTGATAGTAAAACTGTGATGACGTCATCTTAGTCGACGGAGTGGTGACGTAAAAGCTTCTGTTTTTAGGCCTTCTATATCTAGGAGGTGTTGTATGAGACAAAGCAGGCTTCGGTAGCGACACCTAGAGTGTATTTAAATGACGAAAATGTACAGCCTGTTTCTCATGCACAAATTGAATTTGAACCTTGTTGCCTGGTGAAAAGTTGTGATGCCTCGTGTAAGAAGGAGAAATGGGTACCAGCGCGTTTCTGACTTTGATAAAGGTCGAATTGTAGCCTACCCATTGACATATATGCTAGCATATATATCAATGAGCCTACCGGGATTGCGGTTTATCCTATCGCAGTATTGCCACTCACGTCGGTCGCGATCGAATAGCAGAAAATGGAATCGATGGGTTCAGGGCGGTAATACGGAACGCCGTGCTGGATCTCAACGGCCTGCTATCACTAGCAGACGAGAAGACAGGCATGTTACCCGCATGGCCTTAACCCTTTAAGGCGCTGTGTTCCCGCTCTGGGAACACAAAACTCTGGAGTTTTGACTGTTGCCAGTCACGAAGAATAGATTTGATTTCTATAAAAATAGTAACGGGTGACATAGCTCCACGAGAATCCTTTGCTTTTTAGCACGTCATTTCCCGTAAAAAATTGTCACGATTATTTTTAACACCACTGACATCTGCTGAAAAATGGAAAAATGCGAGAACAGCTGGATAGATGGCCCAATGCTGAAAAAAGGGCAGCCGTTGCACAGCCAGCTGTCGTCAAAAAAAGGGTCTCTAGATCTGTGGCCCGCGATGAACGTTTCGATCGTCCGCGATCTTGCTGGTAGTTAAGTCGAGCGATGGCAACGGCTGCCCTTTTTCAGCATTGGGAAAGGGTTGCGCCTCAAAGGGTTAATGGATCATGCAGCCACGTCTCGAGCCCTCAGTCAAGAAATAGGGTCGTTTGCAAGACAAATGAATGCACGAACAGTTCGATGACGTTTTCAGCATCATGGACTCACCGCTCGGAGACCATGTCGTGGCTACACTTGACGCTGCGTCACAGACATGAGCGCCTGTTCAAGGATCGACGACGGACCTGGGCGCACGAATGTCGAGGCGCCATTTTTTCAGAAGAATACAGGTTCTGTTTACAGCATCATGATGGTCGCATCCGTGCTTGGCGGCATCGTGGTGAACGCACATTGGCAGCGTGTATTCGTCATCGTCATACTGGCCCATGCCCTGGCGTGATGGTACGGCGGTACGGGGTACCATTGGATACACGTCTCGGTCACCTCTTGTTCTCATTGACTGCAGTTTGACCAGTGGACGTTACATTTCTGATGCGTGGCTCTACTCTTTATTCGAGCCCTGCGAAATCCTACGTTTCAGCAGGATAATGCACGACCGCATGTTGCCAGTATCATACGGACCTTTCTTGATACGGAAAATGTTCGGCTGTTTCCATGGCCAGCACGTTCTCCAGATCTCTCACCAATAGAAAACGTATGGTCAAAGGTTGCCGAGCGACTTGCTCGTCACCATACGCCAGTCACTATGGTTGATGAACTATGGCATAGTGTTGAAGCTACATAGGCATCTATACCTGTAGCCATCCAATCTAAGTTTGACTCAATGACCAGGCATGTAAGTGCTGTTATTACTGCCAGAGGTGGTTGTTCTGGGTACTGATTTCTCGGGAAGTATGCACCCAAATTTCTTGAAAATTTAATCACTTGCTATCTCCAGTTTAATATATTTGTCCAATAAATATCATTTTGCTATCTACATTTCTTTCTGGTGAAGTATCTTTTATGGCCAGTAGTGTATATATATCTATACTGGGTGTTTCAAAATAGCTGTTAGACCGATTATCTTTTAAACCGCAAGTGATGGAAATACACTTTCAATTAAAACAGTACTTCAAATTAAGAGTAGCTTTCAGATGTGGCAATTTTTGAAGTAAAACTTCTTTAGGCGCAGCTAGGGAGTAACTCAGATTTATTTTCTAACGGAAGTAACGCTCAGTAAAGTAAATGAGACGTATCTTTTTCCCCCTTGCTTCTAAATTCCGCCATGACTGCAAAAACATTGCAATGCCAAGGACAAAAAGCCTGATAATTCCTACATCGTTTGTACGATCCCCTTGAAAATTTCCATAATCATGTATAAAAATATAGAAAACAATCTGCGCTACTTTAAAAATCTGAAAATCCACCCGTTTCCTCATTTTTAAACGATTTTTCGCTATTTTCAGCAACATTTCATATCCGAGAGTCAAAAAAGTTATTCATTTGAGTGACAAAATTAGCTATTGCAAGTGATTTTTACTTCATATTGACGTCACACTTAACAAGCTTTTTCCAGATTTATAAGTTTAATTATTTGCGGAACAGCTCTCGGGCGTTCGTTCCCGAGAATGTCGACTGTGCTCCCTGCGCGTCGACATTACCCCTTACCTATTTTGAAGCAAGATATTGTCTGATGACCTTGTTCAGTGGATAAGTGGACCGGCTCTTGTCAGAGCCACTGTGTGAAGTCTTTCGCTGAACAGGCGGCGATCCTGCTGACTGTCTCTCACTGTTGTTACAGGCGGCGACCCAACCCGTCACCTCCGATAAACAAGGCCTACGCACCGAATGCAGAAAGTGGCACTATGGTGCATTCCGTTGCTTTACTCACATGTTTTCAATGCCCTTAATACAATATTTAATGGAATTATGAGTAAAAACTTGACATGATTGGTTGCCATGATACATAAATATTGTTTGTCTGTACTCAAATAATATGTAATCTTTTAATATTGCTCATGTGTTTTTGAGTTATCCGCTCTTATATTAAACGAGGAATGTTTGTGTGTGTGTGGGTGTGTGTGTATGTCCGAACGATCTCGAAAACTGCTCTAAGGATTCTTTTTAAATTTCGTACCTGGGGGTTTTTTGGGCCCCTGAAACGATTGAGCTAGGTCAATTGATTGAAAAATCTCTAAAACGCTCAAAATTTAAAATTTAAAATTTTTGGACGGTAGCGCCATCTATTGAGCGTTTGAAAAACACACTTGATGCAATCTTCCTAAAAGGGACGCTCAAATAAGTTTGGGGCGGATTAAAAATTACACGCCATCGATATATAATAGTAAAAATTAATTTCGCAAAGAAATAGAATAAATGGAACTTGATATTCAGTACACAGACAAATAAATATTTTAGAAACTAGATATATTACACCATTCAGCTACATAAATTTGTTTAGAATTAAAAAGTTATTTTTATTTCAAAATATCGTCCTGGCAACCAGCGAAAGAAAAAGAAAAAAGAGTCTTCGTTGCCATCCCCGCAAGCACCTTGATGTAATATACGTAAATAATTTAATTATTCTTAATTCATAGTTATTAATACAAAACTATTCGTAAATCTTATGTGAAAAATTGCCTGAATTTATTACAATTATCCTTTTGTAACTAACGTAAAGCTAAATGTATTTTCGCGTATATACTAAAACAATAAATATTTTTCATGTATTTTATTGATCCATATGATGCGAATTTCAAAAGTGCATAAAAGTTTCAGCTTAGCCGAATAATTTAAATGAAAATGACACCCTTTTCAGTCATTCACAGTAAGAAAAAAGATCCTGTGACGTAACATGAAAATTCCTTTTTTTTTTTTTTTTTTTTTTTTTTTTTTTAATAACGGCACTAGGTCGAATTCTATTTTAACTGCCTTATTCCGCCAAGTTGACGATAAATATTTAAATGTAGTTACCCTGACGATTTTTTTTTTTTTTTTTTTTTTTAATGGGTCAACCGTTTATAATGAAACGATGTTCGAAACTCCAATGAAAAAATGATACGATCGATTCCTAAATTGGGCTCGCAGCCGATATTCAAATTAATTTTGCAGATGATCAGCCATCAGTTTAGTTTTCATTCACTGCAGTTGATGATTTCAACTCATTTATTTTATCATCGTATGGACAACCTTTTAAAAGTTGCGGGCAGAACTTTACGATAGCGGCCTCCTGGGCCTGACTTCAGGATGTTAGCGAAATCGCGGGCCGTATAATTCGGATTTATATGGAAGTTTGAATGTTTTATATAGGTTTTATACAGGGTTTTGACTTGTTCTGAGGGCTGGTCTAAAAGCCATGGCGGGCCCCATCCGGCCGCAGGCTGGGAGTTGTCCATATGTGGAAGCAGTAAATTGGGAGGCTGAAATCTGGTTACTAAGATTTTTTCTAATAAATTTTCAATTCTTATTTAGACGTGGATTAGACTGTGTTGTTTTGTGTTGTGTACTATCACTAAACTAAAGGATAAAGCCCTTTGTGGAGACAATTACAGCTGGCGATAGAATGTCTACACTCAGAATATTTAATATTTACCCACTTAAAATCAAATAACTTCATATTCAGTTTTTATTATACATCGAAATTCGAATTGTATAATCTGCAGAGACATTTCGTATTCGAAACATTTCGTTTTGTATCAGCATCCTCTCCTATATCCATGCTTAATGCGTAGAAAACCGTTTTATTTTTGAAAAAAAGTTAAACTGAGTAGTAATTTAGAAAAGCTATCTTAAGCGAATTGGAATCGTAATTTTTCCTCCAAAGCCTGATAACCGTGACTTCAATGTAACGTCAATGTCACTTGCAATAGATAATTCTTACACTCAAATGATTAGCTTTTTTTATTCTCTTAAATGAAATAGAGCTAAAAATACAAAAAAAAAAAGCTTAAAAATCAGGGAACGGGCGGATTATCAGATCTTGTCTTTCTTTCTTTTTCTTTTTTTTTTTTTTTACATAATTATGATAATTTTCAGGCTGATCGCACAAACGAACCGTGTAAATTTTAAGTTATTAGACAATACATTTTTAATCTGTTTGGATGGTAAAAGTTTTATTTTGAGTGGTTGAACTCGAATTGTGACAGAGTCTAGGATCAGCGTAACTATATAGGAGCGATGTATTTTTGATTTTTCGAAGTTAGAAGTCCATTTTCTTCAGTACATCCGTTTGTTCTATTATTGTCAACGTTTAAGTAGTTGTTAAGGTTATTATAAAAGAATATTTTTGATCTATTCTGTTTTTGATTTCATGATTTCGAAGTGTCCTTTTATACTAATAATTTAAATTGCGTTACACTTTTTATTTTCTTAAGCGCGAGTTTATAAAATAAAATTATGTTTAAAGCATATTTATGTAAGATTATACTTTTATGGCATCTATATTTATGTATCTATAAGATTGAATTTACGTTTGTAGAATTTGTTTATGCATGATGTATTTTCTTTGAATTAGAAAAAAATAAGTATTTTATGTTTGAATTGAAGCACTATAGAGAAATTTAAATGTGTGAACGTGCAGTTCAAACGCAAGCAGATGAAACAGATGATTAGTATTTGGAAGGAGAACGACATGGAACAGCTAGACGTCGACAAATACTTCGGGTAAACAGTCTAAGTATCTACAAAGCTGCCACAAATATGGGTACTTATTATCATAGTTTAAAACTTTTTAACATGGATTGCATTCACCCTGGAGCTTTGCATTTTTCTGAAGAGTAAAAACAAAAATTAACCGAAACCATTTTGGGGACTGTAAGATTGATGTAGGACATTCCGAATTTCCTAATGAAATGGTGTGGTTGTTTCTTCGATGTCACCCACATTTCAAAGAATTCGAAATTTGAAAGCATACTTTAGAATGGCTTTGTTCACAGTATATGACGAGTGAAACTATTGACGATTTTGGTGTGTACTGCTACGTTGCGAACAGTGTATAACAGACTTGATGAATTTTTTTTATAAACTCATTCATCTGAAAGTTCAAGCAACTCAAATTCTTGATGCTGAATTTGAACGTCCTCAATATGGACAGATATATTTCTGAAGTAATGAAGACGCTGTTAGTGAATGCATCGCCCAAGATCTTCGCTGATACCCTCGTTGATCTGCTACAGAAGGAAAGGAGGCACCTTACGTTAAACTACTTTTTCCTGAACTCTGATGGCACCGACCATCGAATATTTAGCATCCCTCTTCAAAACAAAGTATATGCCATTGTAACATTGAATGCCGACCAAAGTTTACCTGATAATGTATGAGTGATCCGACAGCGATGAAAATCTTTGGCAACCTTGAAGATTCTTGATACGTGCCAAGGCATTTACGTATTCATTATTTTACATTTAAGGAGCCTTTAGATTCTGAGCATGGCTCGGTAACCTGGTACTTTATAATAATGAGCCAAATGTAAATTTTTAAACAGAATAATACTTCGAGCAAAAACAGCAGAGGAAAACAAAGGTTTAAGAACACTGCCATAGAAAAACGCAATAATAGACCCTACGTGCATTCGATACCAACCGACAGAAGAAAACACCAGTTTAGGAACACAGTTAAAGAAAAATACCACAACCAAGACATTCTCGCGATTCAAACCCTACGGGAAAACATTTTAAGAAAACAGTGAAAGAATAATAGTTCAACACGGACACTTCCTGGATGCTAACCCGTTATCCAGACGGAATAGCGGTTTAAGAACACGGGTATGTAACACCACAAAGAAACAAACACTGGCTGCAAAGGGTTTAAGATCAAAATCAAAGAATAACAAATGGACACTCAGTGGATTCTAACCCAACCTCAAGACGGAGTTTAACACGGGGATGGAACACCACAGAGAAACGGATCCTGGCTGCAATCATTCCCAAACAATAGATAGAACCTGCAGTTTAAAAACACGAATACAGATAAATAATTCGAAACCTACCAGCAGACGAAATCAACGCTTAAGAATACTGTGATAGAAAAACACTAAAAAAAAATTTACACTACCTGCATTCGAACCAAACAATCAGAGGAAAACATCAGTTAAAGATCAGAGTTAAAGTATAAAAGACTATAGACATTCCTCCCATTCAAACCCAAACTCCCGACGGAACAAAGGTATAAGAAAACAGTTAAAGAATAATACTACAACATGGACACTTCCCGGATTCTAAATAATTATCATGAATTACCGGTGATTCTTACTGGAGATTTTAATGTTAATTTTCGCTACCAAGAATCTCTGCCGTTAGTTGATTTTTGAAAAGAAAAATTTGATCTAACTGTGAATACTTCTCGACTTCAATCAACAACGGGTTTTGGTACAACGATAGATGCTGTATTTTCAAAAAAATTAGCAAATTTAGAGAGTAAAATTTATGTTTCACATTATAGTTACCACAAACCTATAATTTCATTCATAAAAAATTATGATGACATTCAATAACTATTTCCAATGAATAATATGAATATAACATTTATATAATCTTTGTAAAGTACATGAATAATAAATATAATTAAATTATAATATGATATTTATTTTAAGTTTAATAATTTCAGTGATATTTATCGTAAACGTCAAAGAAGTTTTACTTCAATCGCGCGTAAAGATTACACGCACACACTTTTATCTTTTTTTTTTACTAGGACCTGTATACATATTAAAATACGAAATTGAATTTTTATACAGTCCCTCCTTTTCTATCACTTATATATACAAAAACGTTGCTCTTTGTCTAAGAAAATTAATTTTAAAAAATCCCGTGGTCTCTAAGTGAGCAAGATACGAAATACGAAAGCAGATAAGCTAAGTAATCAAAATAAACAATAGACTTTCACTGTCAAATGAAGCAGCAGGCTTCTTTTTTTTAAACTTTTCAATTTTAGATTTTTTGAGGGGGGAAGGGAGGGGTAGTGTGTGTGTCTGTCTAAAATTCTCTATCTTTCATGAGTACTGTATGCATATTTCGCGAATTTAAGATAAGAAAAAAATCTTTCAGTTACTTTCAGTTTATTTTTCAATTTATAATTGACACATCACGACCTTTCCTACACTTTATCAAATGTAATTTAACAAATTGAACGGGAAAGTCGTAATTTTAAACTCTTTTAAATTATTAGTTTTTCTGCAGTTTCCAAAAATTTATAAACTTTAACAAAATTAAAACGATCTAATGAAAAGCTCCCAAAATTTAGAATTTTTATTATTTTAAGAACAAGAGGAAATAGATAGTGTATTAAGAAAAAAGCCTTTAAAAAATATTGTTTTTAAAGATTTCTTGATAGGTTTATTTGACATGTGTTGTCTCCAATCTCAAAATTTATTGTTAATTTTACGCGAAACCAGAGCTCCCAACCTTTACGGAATATAATCACCATGCTACGAAATATAACTAACCACTTTTTGTAAAGTGAAATTTTTATTTTAAAATATAGCAGCTTTTTAAGCAGTCGCTTATGTACAGTGCCCGTTAAAAAAAAAGCGTACTCGTTGGTTATTTATTCTAATAACTTTGAATCTCGCAGATACCGCAGCTATTCTATCCCTGAAATATAATTGATTGAACCTTGTACGAGTGTGGGAGACAATTTCCAGCATTCTTGGATTGTTACAACTTTATTTCTGACATTAAACGAAAATGGAAACACACAGTGTTACTGAATCCTGTGATATTTTTTTAAAACATAATTTAATTCAAGTTTTTTACATTATCATTCCTTACAGCAAATGGTGAAAAAATGTTTCGCGCCGATAATGTTTTCAGATAGCTGAAACAATTCCGGGCATATAATTACCCACTTATTGTAAAGAGTCAATTTTGTATTAAACAATGGCGAAATTTTTAAGACAACTATTACAGTTAAAAATGTTTAGTAGCTTTATTGAAAAAAGTACATAAAAATATACTGTTTACAAAAAGAGGTTAATTATATGCCTTGAATTGTTTCAGCTATGGTTTTCCAGACTTTTTTACATTATCATTCCTTACAGCAAATGTTGAAATTTTTTTCTCGCGCAGATAGGGTTTTCGATAACTGAAACAATTCCGGGGATATAATTAACCACTTATTGTAAACAGTCATTTTTATATTAAACAATAGCGAAATTCTATACACAAATGTTACTGTTAAAAAGATTTTAGCTTTATTGAAATAAGTACATAAAAATTTACTGTTTACAAAAAGTGGTTAATTATATGCCTGGAATAGTTTCAGCTATGGTTTTCCAGAGAATTCATGCTAACATCGATGAATTTAAACAAATCATAACTGAAGAATGCTCGTCAATAACACCAACAATGTAGCAAAGTGTGTCGAACAAAATTGGTTTGACAGGTTTATGTTTGCATTCAAAATGGTGATAAACATTTTCAGCATTTGCTGTAAGGAATGATAACGTAAAAAGTTTGAATTAAATTGTTTTTCAAAAATAAAATTATCACAGGATTAAGTAACCTTGAGCTTCTCAATTTCTGATTTAATTCACAAATAAAGCTGTAACAGACCAACAGTGTTGTAAATTGTCAACCACACTTAAACAAGGTTCAAACAATTATATACTTTAGAGTTAGTTACCACATCTGTAAGTTTTAATGGTAATAAGAAATACCAACGGGTACTATTTAAAAATGTAAGTTGAAAGTTTGCTGTTTACAGAACGTGCTTAGTTATATTATTAAAGGTTGGTAACTCCGCTAAGTAAGAATTATGACTTTATTACAGCGTCAATTCAAAACGAGCAGAAAAACAAAACATTACTTACATTAACACCAATAGAAATGCCTGCAGTTTTAATCATTCAATTTCGCAGCACAGCTTGAAAGTTGCTTCAACTGGTTACGCCTTATCTGTTTTCTTTAAACGAAGGCAAACAGCTAGAACTCAAAATATTTGCGTATCGTGCAACCATCAGCAGGAGCGTGGTGCAAAATCCATTTGAAAACTACGTGAAGACAAGATCGATGATGAGTGTTCGAAGCTTGCTTTACAACCAACTTTATCGCGGTAGATCTGGCATCTGATAGGAATTCTAAAAGCGAGAACTAAGTAATAAATAACACACAAATACGTATATCAGCAGGGATGTGTTTCACTGATAGATTTATCAGGTTTTTCTAACTGGTCACTTGTGACCGGAAGCTCCAATTTTCTGCAGATACCTGCATTCACTTAGCTGAAAAAAAATCGCCTATGCAGTGAATTCGCTTAGGCTCAGAAAACAGTGTTTATACTGTGCAAATTTTAATGTGCTTTAAATCCGTAGTACAAAATAAACTAATAAAATACTTGTTTCACAGGCCTTACACACAAATTAAATTGCCAGCTACTAGAAAATATCAGAATATCTCGTCAAACGCAAATACATAGAATATATTAAATTTCATTTGTTTCTTAAAATTCGTAACGTATAAGTTATTGATACTGTATTGTTTAAAATAAACTAGTTGCCAGTTACTCGAAAAAAATTAAGTATACCTATTCAAAAGCAAATACATACTATATATCAAGTTTCATTTGTTTCTTAAAATTTATAATGTATAAGTTATGGATATTATAATGTGTTTTAATGCAAAACTGCACTAGAGGTATCTGCTTAAGGAGGGGATGCCTTAGAATGAGGACATTTTAAGGGATTCTAACGCGTATTGACGTTACAGCTGGAGAAAATCGCTCAAAACAGAAGACCGTTAGATCGTCAGGTAGGCCAGAACCACGGACCTTCACACTTCAGCTTAAGTTATTAATAAATGGCTGGTAGTGAATTAGATTACAAACAACTTACATAGTTGCTAGCTTTTATGTTTTTTTTTTTTTTTTTTTTTTTTTTTAAGATTATCCACTATAACTTTCAAAAAGTTTTACATAGCTACCAACTTTTACGGGTTTTTTTCGGTAGAATTTCTACTACAGCTTTCAAGCACTTTTAATTCAAATTAAAATTTCGGATTTATCATGAGATCAAATTGTAAGTATAAATAAATATATATCGGTGGAAATCTCCCCCCAAAAGAGCAAAAGTTAAAAAGCTATGGCTTTGCTGCACAAATAGATTGGACTTACGGCAAAATGAAATTACGTAGAGGAAAAATACCGGTGAATAATCTTCGGAAAAAAGGAGTAAAAGTTGATAATTGTGAATTTGTTAATTGAGCCTTACTTTAAACCAGGAGTTTTTTTAAACATGCGTAAGCCGAAAACCCTTCTTGGAGAACTTGCTTTCCCCATCCCAATTTAAAACATTTTGCGTCGTTCTTGGAGCTGAATTACTGACTCAATCATATCACTCACAATACGTTCTAATAAGTATTGGTGAAAAAGTATCATTGTTTTATAATACCTAGTCTTAGATGTATATAAAGATGAATCTTTTTGATAGGATATACAATAAAAACGTAAAATTAATAAAAGTAAAAGTAAAAAGAATTTAAAAAATCGCAAATCATAATACACTAATCTCATAAAAACATTTCTTGGACAAATATTGGAGAAAATTTTTCTTATTATCATGTTCTCTGTGCGCAATTTTTGCTTAATGAGATAGATGCTGTTGTTTTCTTGAAACCACAACTTCAGTGTCAGGCACTAATAAAAAAAAATGATAGCAATGTTTTAAAATAGTAATAAAAAAATCTGAAGCACTTTCATATTTTAAATAAGCACTAAAGTGTTATGCATTAAAAGCTTATCATAATCTATGCGTCGCTCTTATTTTTCTTCCTCGTCCCATTATGTTGGAAAGTGCTTCATTATTCATGAATGTGCCGCATTTTTCTGCCTTCTTCCATAAAAATACTTCTGTGAAATCGAAATTTCTGTTAAATTCGCCTACTAAAGCTGTTTCACAATCTTCGTCAGGCATATTCTAACTATACTTCTTCATAAATGCTGTTTGGATAATGTATCATAATGCATGAGTTTATCGTATTTGTCCTCCTTGTTCCGCAAAACATTTCTTCGGAATTGAAATCTATACTAAAATCGCTCTTCAAAACTGTTTTACAATCTTCATCAGGCATATTCTAACTGTACTTCTACATTGTTATAAACTGTAGGGTTTATCAGTTTCTCGCCAAGCTTGGTTCAGTTTTGGGAGCTTATTTTTTGGTGCCAAACTTGGCGATAAATCATCAAATTTGCAAACCTTGGTGACTTTGTACATTTTATTTTCTGCGCCGCCCCCCCCCCATGCTATCTGGCAACCTTAGTACAAAATGCAACGGAAACGTGTCGAAGCAAAATCGTCTACAAAAATATTTCCGCAAAAATTGGACTTTGAAAATATGTCGACAGAAAAAGCCCAAAGTGAACGAAATAGTATCCTAGAGGTAAAAAACGTCAAGGAAAAAAAAGAGATCGTGTTGCAGAATAATCGAGAACTTCCATTCTTCCAATGTCATCTAATCTGAGAATGCTTGCATAAATGTCAAAAACATCAGTGATCAAAAAAAAAAAAAAGCTTGATGAAAATATAAATAAAACTGTCGAAAACGCGTTTTAAGAGAGTTGCCAATTTCTCCGGAAGATAACTAACCACATTTTTTGAACACTAATCTTTAGGTTGAATTATGGGAAAAGTTTCGAGCCAGTTGTATAGTTGTTTAATGTTTCAAAGAAAAATTTATCAAAATCACAGTATGGAAAAAGTGGTTGGTATTCCGGAGTAGTTGACACCCTCAGGAAGTAAAATGCTAATGAAATTCAGTCTGTTACACTTTGTATGTGTTAGCACACCCACTGCTCCGGTGGTGCCAATTTTTAAAGAAAATTTTTTAACACTGGTCTGCGTTATTTGCTTGTTGAATTTTTAAAATGGTGCCTTTAGGGAAAGCTATGCACTTTTCATATCTCTTATCGTATTCTTCATCAACGAAAGCTGCAAGGGATTGTTTAATCTTTTCGAGACAAAAATATGTACAGTTTCTTCATCTCGCAAAGATAAATTAGTAAATAATTCATCGCTTAATTTTAATGTAATACTGCACCTCGGTCTGACGATTTAACGGAAATTTGATGGGCCGTCCCTTTTCCTTGTTATTCAAGAAACTGGGCAGTAAGCGAATAAATAAAAGTAACTAATAAAATAGAGCGATAAAATCAACCAATTTACTTGAGCAAAAATTATATATGTCATAGCTGAAACAATTCCGGGATATAATTAACCACTTTTTGTAAACAGTTTTTCTTCTATTTAAAAAATAAGTTAATTAATTAAAATAGAATATAACAGAGTAGTATTGAATTGAATAATTTAATAAAGCAACTGCTATAACTTTTCGAAGTAGACAGTTATGTTGGACTCATCGCTATTTTTGATATAAAAATTACTATTTGCAAAAAGTGGTGGTCAAAATTATTTCAGCTATGATATATATACAGAGTGGTCACAAAAAAAGCTTCCCCTATATATGGACCTATATTCGCCATTTCCTTTAGCCAATCGATATGAGATTTCAGATGCTGTTATTCAGAGCAGGGGCGTAGCCAGGGGGGGGGATATCGGGATATATCCCCCCCCGAAATTTTTGGATTAGTTATAAAATTCCGTCTATTTATACACATATAAGTTCATATCCCCCCCCCCCCCGAAAAATTTTCCTGGCTACGCGCCTGATTCAGAGGTATACGCTCGAGATTGAAATTGTTTAAAACAGCAGAGCTCTCATGGTTACGGTTGAGAGTGAAAATTTTCAAAAATTTTCAATAGCATCACCCACTTTTTTCCCCACGAAAATGTATTAGCGCCTTGAAAAACCGCGTATGTTGTTGGAACAATACACTTTTGACGAAAATTGGCGGTAAAAATCATTTGCAAAAAATAGCATTTGAACGAAACAATGACAGCCCAAGAGATGAGAGGCAAATTGTTTTTATTCGAATTAAAAGTTGTCAAGTGCCCTACTGTTATTTTAGTGTTTCTACTGTCTATTCGAGTTCAGTAATGCGAATTCTGTCAATGTACTTTCTCTGTGTTGACTTTGGTTGTTTAGAATGCTCTTCTTAGCAGTGTATCTGTTACACAGTAAACAGTCAAAATTTGTTTAAAGCAATAGAGCTCTCACGGTTATGATTACAGTGAAAATTTTTGAAATTTTTCAGTTTCAACATCCGCATTTTTTCTGCAACTGTGTTGATATATTTTATGATACAGTTAGCTTAAATTAGTACTTAAGGCATCATATAAAAAAAATGTAAACATTGGCTGTTTACTGTGTAGCAGTTACATTTTTAACCTAAATTAGCACTTAAAGCACCGTATTGATAGTATGATGCACTTTTTGAAGCTCACAAATCCATGCGTGTTGAGTTTTAAATATGATGCGCACAGGTAAAAGGTCAAATTTACCTATCAAATATTTCTTACAAACTTTAAAATTAAAACATGTTTTATGATACCAGCGTGTTTTAATTAATATGCATCGAAGAGCCTTTACATTAAGACCACCCACACATTTTTCAATGAGCTCGTCTGGATGACATAGAGAGCACGTAATTAAGTGGGAACGGTATTTAACTGTTGGAGGAGAGGGTAAGGAATCATTGTAGAGTTTACGTTTGTGAGTGATGGGAAAGGCTGTTGATCTAAGCGAATTGGATATACGGCAGAATGTAATGGCCCGAAGACTCTGAAAGAGTATCTCCGAAACTGCACGACTGGCCGGTTGTTCACGATCTGCCGTTGTTAGTATTTATAAAAAGTGGATTAATGACGGTGAAATCAGCGGTAGACGCCAAGATGTTGAACGTGCACGCATCATCAAAGAAAGAGAACTCCGGAGATTGTCCCCCCTATTACAGCAAAATCGGCAGCAGACAGTGGCTCAGCTGACAGCCCAACACAATGCAGGTCCAAGTACAAGTGTTTCGGAACACACACTTTAGCGGATACTGCTGGATATGGGACTGCGCAGCAGATGTCCCACTGTTTACCAAGCGTCATTGTCAACGACGCTTACAATGTGCACGGGAATATCGAGACTGGACCACGGATATGCAGAAGAGAGTTTGCCTGGTAGGATGAATCCCGGTTTCTCCTTAATCACATCGATGGTTGGTGTCAGGGTACGCCGTCTTCAAGGAGAACAGCTGCTCCCCTCTTCACGGCAGCTCAGAGCTCAAACAACACCATGTTCCAATACGCGAAACTTAAATGGCCGCTGTTTATTTGGTACAAACTGTCTCCGGCATCTACCAAGAACTTGTAGCATCCATGCCTAGACAAGTAGCACCTGTTTTAAAGGCCAAAGGAGGCGCAACACGTTATTGAGTGGGTGGGCGTAATGTAATGGCTTTTCGGTGTAAAACGTAGGTGCATTACAGTGAACACGTGAATTAAGTGAACTTAATTTTATATCCAGTCGCTTGGTGGGCTAACGTGGCTGGCGAGAAAAATAGTCTGCGGTGCTGACATTTCGGTCAAACCCATTTGCTCTGGAAGAGCCGTAGGACCTAGGGCGTGTGGCCATCTAAGTCCGAGATAGATACAGGAAGATGGCCGCGCCCCTAGATCACATGACTCTTCGAGGGCAAAAGAGCAAATGTCAGCATCGTAGCCTGTCTTTTTCGTCAGACACGAAGATGAATAACCTGTGGCTAACGAGAAAAACAGGCTGCTGTGCTGACATTCGGTCACACCTCTTTTGCATTCGAAGAGTCATGGGACTTAGGAGGTGTGGCCATCTTGGTCCTGGATAGCCACAGTAAGATGGCCACACCCTCTAGGTCGCATGACTCTTCGAGGGCAAAAGGGGTGCTCTCTTAATAATCAAGAGTGAAAAACCAGTGCTGAGGAGTGATATATCACCCTACCTTCGTGACAGAAATCAGCCAACCTCCATAGAGTGAGAAATCACTATTCTGAAGAGTGACATTTCTGACTCTGGACTAGGAGTGAGAATTCAAAAACCCACTCCGGGAAAGAGTGCCTCACTCTAAGGAAAGGGTGACAGCACGCCATCCCTTAAAGAGTGGAGCGCTCTGATCAAGAGTGAGCTATGACCCTTTTTAAGAGTGACTGCCACTTTTTATAGGGTGATTATTCGAGACCGTATCCAGGGGTCCGGACCCTCCCCCCTCCCAAAAAAATTGATTTTTGTTAATAAAATAATAATAATGACGTCTTTTTGTGAAAAATTCTGCCTTTTCCACGGTTTGGACCCTGCCTGAAATTTTTGTCTGGGTACGGCCCTGGATTTATTCCTTGCATATGCCTTGCTTCTGGCTATCACTATTTTGGGGAAATTAAAATAATTCCTTATAAATATATATATATATATATATGAATGTATCTGGTAACAGCATTGATTATTATTATTTTTTAAATATTTGGCAAACATTAAAAGATATTTTCTATATAGCATCAATATTTATCCAATCTTGTGAATTCATTGAAAATAAAATCCAATATTATAAATTTAATATTTTGCCCATTTGAAGTCAAATTTTAATACTATTGAATATTAAAGTATTTGAAATTTATCAATAATATTGAGTGTATATTAGAAATATTTCCAATATTATTAAGTACTAATTACTTTTAATTATTAAAATTTACATATATGTGAATACTTTGAGAGTAAAGACCACTTCCAGTATTGGTAAAAACTAGAGTTTAGCCCTGATATATGCTCAAAATGTTATTATTATTTGTAAAATTTTAATTAACATATGAAGTGTGTATTGATATATTAATTATATATTGAGAATATTTCTGAAGCAGTCTCACTACCAATGAACTTTTAAATATTAACTCAATATTGTGAAAACATTGATATCAAAAACCAATAATATTACAAAGTAGTAAGTGAACACATTGAGAATAAACAGTTTCCAATATTGGTAAATAAAATTCCAATATTGGTAAAAATTAGCATTTAGGTCTGATAAATTCTCAAAATAACATTATACTTTCAGTATGACTATACTAATACCTTTTCCACTGAATTTAACATACAAAAAAATATATTCTTAATATAGGGTTGTATTGGAAATATTTTTGAAGTAGTCCTCAATTGATAAATTTTTTAATGTTAACTCAATATTGTTAAAAAAAAATTGAAAACAAAGATCAACTGTAACTTCGTCAAATGTATCAAATGTAACTTCGTACAAAGTAGCAAAGTTAATATTTGCCTCAGATATATTTAAAATGCATTTATAGTATTTGATATACATTGGAAATATATTCAATATGGATAAGTAATTACTTTAACATAACTTTATACCATTTTTAATTTTTTTGGTTAATATTTACTCAATATTACACTGGGAATAAAGCTAGTATTGGTAAAAAGTAGAAAGTTGATATTTAACCTTTATATTGTAAAAATTATAAAACTTTGCTGCTATTGAATTTAAATTAAATATATTTAAAATGTATCTGCAATATCGAGCGCCTTAAAAATATTCTTCATATCGTACAAGTAAATATTTTTGCCGCCTTTACCTCCCCCCCCCCCAAGTTTGTCCATAGGCAATCGTTAATACATCATAGCTGGATATTGGGTATATCTATTAGAAGTCCAACATAAAATAGATTTCTCTATTAGAAATTTGAGGTGTGATCTCTCTAATGAGTAAATAACATCTATAATATACAGGTATCTGTATATATGTAGCATAGTTATAATAATTAAACTTCCAGAAGATCTTAAAGATCCAGAATATCCCAAAAATGGCTATCTATTTCATATTCAAAATATCCAAAGATCAGAAATTGATACTTATTTCATATCCAGAACTTCTTAGATATCTATTTCTGGGCTATCTTGGATTATTGTCATGTTCAGAATGATCCATAACAGCTGGAAAATAAATTTTACGTAGCTCAATGGTACAAGTAATATCTGACCCCATGCATTTTTAGATTCTTGCTTTCATTCCAGTGAGTGAAATGTGGACTGTTGACACAAAACATACAGTATTTAAAATAACAGCCTATTCTGAAATTAAACAGATTAAGAAGGAGTACAGAGTTTCATTTTAATAATCAGATGATGGCATCACTAAAAGGTACCCCCAAGAGTTCCACATGGTTACTAAAACAAACCTCCATAACCTCTAGATCTATTTAGTTACAGAATTCGTTAACAGTTTATGTTTTGTTTGGTTAGTCAAAACGTAACAGGAATAGAAGTGAAAGTTTCAAAATGCTTGGAGGTGATCTGTATAGCCATTGAGCTATGTAAAATCCATCAGCAGGAGATTTATAAGAATTTTCTTTGTCTGCAGTACTATAACTTCATTTGAGGTAATCTGTGATCAAACAAGAATAGAAATAAGAGTTTCGGACATCCACATTACTCAACAGTGTGCAGAAATATTTGATATGTTCAATGTTACCTTTTCTCCTGCTGAAATAAAAAATCCCTGAAAGCTTATTTTTTACCTATGGTACATTTCAGAACAACTTTCACTTACAACAGTATTAACAAAACAATAAAAATAGTTCATGATAAGATATTTATATAAAATCAAAAGAATACTAATAATTTTGATTTTTAAATAGGTTTTATTTTAAGCATAATTTATTCAAACTTTCTTTTCAACTTTATTACAATTAACAAGTCTTTTTTTTTAAATTTTAAATAAATAAGAAATGAACAGGATTGAATTGTTATCGAAAAGAAATTATTTGAAATTAAATTTCAGTCATTTATACGAACAAATACAAGAATTATGAAACACGAAAATAAGTTAAAAGAGCAATAGCTATCCTTTAATTGAAAACCAAAAAAAAAAAAAAATTAAATAAATAAACTAATTGTTGGGTAAATCAAAAATATAAATATATCTGCTGATAACCTCTGTTAATGTACATATCATGTTTGGAAATTTAAGAGAATACCTATTTTTCTATTCTTTCCCCTCCCCCCAGAAAAAGGAATAAAATATTTCTAAAATGGAAACTACTTTATATTGATTGATTTCTTTTTTTGTGAAAAGGGGTAAAGAAATATTTTTGTGCAGGCCAATACATAAATAATATAAATCAAAACCAATTATTTCATAATTCCCCAACAATGCCCATTTTGTTGAATACACCCAACATTTTTGTCTTGTCCAAAAACCATTATTTAAGGTTTAGAGGCATGAGCAAGAATACAGGTTAGAATCCTTAAAAAGTTCACCACCCAAGTCAGCCCCCCCAAGAAGACACCCCTCTTGTAGACTTGCCATAACGCAAAGAAATAATTGAAGTTTAGAGCATGAGGGTGAACCATATTAACCTCCATAGATAATGTCTGGGTGAGGGGGGAGGGTGGTGATTCAAAGAAAAAGATTTTTTTTTTCACCTCTTAAAAAACCAAATTCCTCTTCTGAACATAATTTATACATCAAAATAAAAGCCATTTCTTAATTTTTTAATATATATACACATTCATTTCTTTATTTATTTTTAAGTGTGATTTTATTTATTTCAATTTCACTTTTACAGCAAAATAGCTACAAATTACTTAATCTTTTAAAAACTTCAAATTGAAAAAAAAATTCTTTTAATATAGATTTTATGCAAGAATTATTATACTATTGAAAACAGATTTAGAACAATAAATGAAAGTAAAGCCAGAAAAACTCATTAGTATGTTAGAACAAAGTTCAATTAATACGAGGGCCAAAAAAAAAGAAAGAAAAAACAGTTAATAAAAATATATAAGCAAAGTCTTAATAAAAACATGAGTAATGGAACTTCCAAGTCCAGAGTAGTCTTCAGCCTAGCAAATTTTAGTTTACGATGCGTTCTAAATTAAAAAAAAAAATTTAAACTATTACAGAACTGCAGAAGTAAAAAATAGCCTACGAATTGAAAAAAGTGGAAGATATCTCTTATTGAGACTCATGCAGGTTTGAATGAATTATAAAAGCAATGGCAGTGAACACACAACAAATTATTACAAATTTGGTTTAATTGTATTACATTGTTACATTTATATAAAATACAATCACTGGATTCAATATGAGTACTTCAATACTATTTCACATTCAGGGATTCTTCTAACAGCATCTGGAAGATAAAAATTATGACTTCAACAAGTAATTACAGAATTAAAAGTTAAAACATAACTGCTATTCTATCCTAATAAAAAAAGGGTACCCTCCCCCCTCCCCATAATTTGAATAAGACTGAAGAAAGGCTCAAAATCAGAAAGAGTTGGCAGCTAGAATATACTAGAGCATAAACTAGATCTATGTTAAATACATACAAAATAAAATTAGTTAAAATTAGTTTTGTGTGTACATGGATTAGTGTCAAATTTAAATCTCCAACTAAAGCACAGCTTAACACTTTCAACTAGGTGATGAATTTACAGAGGAATAAGTCAGCAGATCTTTTCATTTGATTCAGAAAACATTTTGTTTATAGTTTCACTAAAATCGGAGGATAACTTTATAATAAAAAGTCTGCAAATCTACATACATTTTGGAACACCTTTAGGAGCAGGTTAAATACAATTTTGGAACAGCACAAAAGCATACCGAAAAATGGTAATAATAAATACTTTCTTATTACCATTTTTCATATTACCATATTTATGTATGGTAATAATAAATACTTTCAAGTAACATTTACATATACTGTAACCTTCTGAGTAAGAGAGGGAAGGGAAACAGGGTTCCTACTGTTAAAATTGTACAAATTATGAATAAATGAATAAAATAAAGATGTAGAATTTAAGCTGCCTTTTACATTTTAATTTTGCCACTGAACATAAAAGCAAATGGAAAAAAAACTGCAATAAAACCTAAATATAGCAGCTCAAAAAAAAAAAAAAAAAAAAAAAAAAAAATATTTTTTTACCTGCAAAAAATAAAAGAAAAATAACTTTAATTTTACAGATAAGAAATGCTTGTACTGTTTTATAAAATAATCTGTTCTCTATGTTCTATTAATATTAGAATATACTGATATGCAAAGTGACTGAGAGCACAAAATACTTTATTAAAAGTAAGGAACGCATTGTAGGATTTACTTCACAAAATTTTATTTTGTGAGGTAAATCCTCTGAGGTAACACAAAAAAGAATAATTGGGGACAGTATTGAAGCGAAAATCCCAAAGCAATTTGGAATAAAATTATCCCTGAATCACAGTAACCTGTGCGTAATAACAAACATCAAACTAATAGTGACAAAATAAATATTAAACACATAACTTACTATTGGTGAGTTAAATTTGCAAATTATTACAATCAATTAAAAAATAGAAAA